>BLKR01003038.1:0-164444 GCA_011170035.1 Teleogryllus occipitalis | reverse complement strand
AATGCCGGGGCAGTACCCTAACAAACGGGCCACGGATCGCGGGCGGTCTTTCCTCCCTCTTCCTTGTCCTATCGTCATCTCTTACACGTACACTTACACTAACATGCACTACACTACCACATATGCCAGGAGACCGGACGGGTACTTAGAACTTGTCCCAGGCTGGGGTGGTGGGAGATAACTGGTTCGGGAAAACCCCGTTCGTTGACGGTAGATCGGCGCCGGATCTGGCCATCCAGTGTGGGAAGGCCCTTCGCCACCTCCTGAGCAAAAACACGCACTACACTTGCGGGACTAATGATCATAGAAGTTGATGCGCCCGGAATCACTAACAATCAATCAATCCATTATTTATGAAATTCTACAATCACTACGTCTCTAGGATTGCTCATTGGCTAGCTTCCGTACTAGATTCCCGTTCGATTTCCAATCGAGGCAAATATTGAGTTGTAGCTTTCCTATGATCTCATCTGTTTCTGTAGCTGTGTGACGAAAAAAGCACCGACAGACGGAGGTCGCCTGTTACGATGAAGGGAATACCTCATGTTTCACACACGACTCTCTTACTGTATGGGAATTAAATTTAGCCCGGGCAAGGGGCTCACTGTTATCCAGCCGGCAAAGCCGGACAGTCGACCCCCAAGTGTTGAAAACGTCTCTAAACCTAATTTTGGTCCGCTGAAATCAGATCTGCTTGCCATTTTCACCTATCACGTACACGTATAGGTACGTGATATATGCACAAAATTTATATTTAAGTTTTAATAAGTTCTAGTTCGTGAGCATAAATGCGTGAACCATTGTAAAAAAAATGATAAAATATTAATTGCACTGATACATTAGTTTAAAGCCAATAGTAAAATTTCAAACTTCAAAGGAAGACTATATTCTGTGATTGATGTTAATGGTGGATGCAAGAGTTGTTTCTTATTAAACGCTAGTCTCCCTTCTTCGAGACGTCCTATGTACCCTGGTATCTTATTTCCATTTGTTTCATATCCTCATGAAATTCTTCTCCAAGTTCTTCAGTTTGTACTCCTAATTTTTCAGGGTTGTGTTCAAGATGGTGTAACTTAAAGCTTATGTTACATCCAAGTACCTTAAATTTGCCTTGCATTGTGTTGAAAATTTGTTTATTATAAACATTACTTTAATATTTCACATTACTTAGAAAACTGTTGATTACATCTTTGAATGAGTCCCATGCTTGAAGTTCTGCGTCTATCATTGTACTTTTAAAACAAGAATTTTTAATTATGTGGCGAATCTGTGTGTCATCGAAAACGCCTTTTTTCAATTTGCTTGCTGACAACAATGGAAATTCGGCACAAGATATTGAAAATAACGAGTTTTGTCCAAAGCAAAGCGAGTTTTGTCCAAAACTGCTTCGTTGTTCCTCATATGATATGCAAGGGAGGTAGCAAATTATTTTGAGACACAATAACTGAGCAATTAATTACATTTTTCTTCCTGGCACTAAGGATTCTTTCCGGACAATCAGTAACTTCCTCTGTTTCTTCCTCTGGCTCTGGAGTCCAATTCTCATACGAAACATGGAAATTTGGTGTACCCTTCCTGTTGTCCCAATAAAACACCACTCACCTTCAGATCACAGCATACGTACCACTGGTGTTACCGGGAGCAGTGGCTCAGGGCATCAACTGATGTCACCGAAGTGCCTCTGACCGGGAGGTCCTAGGTTCAGTCCGACGGTGGCAGGACTTTCGACGCTGGCTAGATAGTTAGGTCGAGCTTTTACTATCTGGAGGAGAATTGTAGCGGGCAGCAGCTCTGATTAGTTTTCCTTGGTTTCTCCGATCAACACCAGGCGAATGCCGGAGCAGTACCCTAACAAGCGGGCCGTGGACCCCGTGCGATGTTTCCTTCCTCTTCCTTGTCCTTTCCTCATCCCGCTTTACACACATACACACTTTAACATGCACTACACTACCACACATGCCGGGAGACCGGTCGGGAGGTTAGAGCTTGTCCCGGCTGGGGCGGTGCTCCGCTGGTGGGAGACACCTGGTTGAGGGTAACCCTGCTAGCCAATCCCACCCACTAGGGGTAAATCACCACCACCTCCCAAGGAAAAATCATGCATACTACAATTACGTGAGTAACATTAGAAGTTGACGCGCCAGGACTCACTAATCAATCAATAAATTAGTGGTGCTACAGAATGGCACAGACTTTCTCGTAGTAAAGTAGTATAATTTTTTTGGTGTGGACTGGCTTTACGGTCTTGCCCCATACTCTTGCCAGTTGCCATATATCACCGCTCAAAGTACATTTTTTTTGACATTTTCTCAATTTTTCGGTTTCCTAACAGTCGAACCGAAATATTACTTTCAGAATATTAAGAAGAGTAAAACCTCGTCAAAATGGCAATTTTCACAGAAAATTTGGAGCCCTTTCTAAAAATATTGCATGTCACCGTAAATGCGAAATTTGAAGCTATTTTTAGAGAAAATTTTTGAGTTTTTGAAAAACTTCATTTAAAGTCATTTGAGGCACTTTAACTCACAAATGTAATATTAAATTACATTATAAATGTAATAGTGTTAAAAATCGCAGATGTGTATATTAACTTCCTGAGAGATTTAAAAAAATACATTTGTTTTTTTGAAAAAACAAAAAATACAGCACAATGTCATTTTGTCATGTCATGTCATTTTGTCACATGTCATTTTGAAAAGTGCAATTAATACTTTCCATGGGAAATGTTTGAAGAAAAAAGTTGGGACTATTTTTGAGAAAATTGCGTTTGAGTGTTTCTGATAATGCGGAAGTTTGAGCTCATTTTAACATAAAAAGTTGAGTTTGAGACATAATTTAGAGCACATATACGCATAAATACAATAAAGTGCACAAATTGCCGCTAATGTAAATATTAACGACTAGGAGACACGAAAAAATTACATTCTTGTAATTTTTGAATAACAAAAGAATAGAACAATATGGCGTTTATGTTATCTTACATTTAGCACTACTTGTACTAAAAGTTTAAAGAAAAGTTTGGAGCCGTTTTTGAGAAAATCTTGTTTCTGTAATTATTTAAATTGCAAAAATTTCTTGCAATATTGCGCGAAAACGACTAAAATTTTCAAAAAAATGTACATGACACCAATGAAAGAACTAATTATGTATGGACAACAAATTTAATTTGAAGAGAAAATCTCGATCTTCAATTTTGTAGTTGTAGGAAGACACCGAAAACATTAAAACCTTTGCAATTTTCGAAAATTAAGAGTTAACTATGAAAATCGGATCTATGCCATCTTGATAAGTGTATTGTACTAATTTTTACAAGAAATTTGAAGAAAAAATTTGTAGCAGTTTTTGAGAAAATTTTGACAATGTCTTCATGTAAAATACTCCCAAATTTTGAAGAAAGATTTTCAAAATTATAGCATCTCAAGTCGAGCCAGATCGATTGGAGAATACCCATTTTAGAATAAATCCTACGTATGGGTTAGGCGCAAGTGGTTTTCATAGAGGGACGGACGGACGAAGACGGACGCATGGAGACGGACGGATACAGACGGACGGATAGGTAGAGTCGGACGGATAGGTAGAGACGGACGGATACAGACGGGCGGATAGATAGAGACGGACGGACGGACAGGTAGAGACGGACGTATAGAGGCGGACGGATAGCGGCGGTCGGATAGAGGCGGACGGGCAGAGTGAACTATCGTCGGAATGATTTCGTTCTTCTCACCAAATTGCATATATGAACGAAGTCCATTGTACTACTTTTTTTTAATTTCCTACAAAAGTTTTACAATATGTGGAGTAAACGTTTTGTACTTACCTCCCAATTTAACTTTAAAATAAACTAGGAACAAATTTTTGATCAATGGGGAAATTTATCTTTTCTGCTTCTTGGTCACGTAACATTCACATACGTAACAAAAACAATTTGGGTTGTTCACACATCTCCTTCTCGATGTACCCTTCCAACTTGCCATTTTCCCGCAAATAAAAATCCCAACCGCCACTATCCACTTTTAAAAGAGGACCACATACACCTGACAACGACACGGCCCTTCGGGCGCAGCCTCGCGCGTACTGAGGGGGCCAGGGTACCGCGCGCTGCGCTGCATGGGAGTTTGTTTCAAAATAACTGAGCGCAAAGAACTGAACCCGTTTATGTTGTAGATCGTAGTCGTCAGTAACATATGTATTGGTTTTTAAGCACAGCCGGACAAAGTCCAATCTCACGTTGGAATTTCTCTACTTGAACCATTCCAATGCAACATATATCCAAAATGTTTATTTAAAATATGTTATGCAAAATGTGAACGTGATACATCAGAAATGAAATAATTTTATTAAATAGGGCATTCGATTTGACACATGAAACATAAAATAGTTTGTGCCGCAAAATTTTTCGCATGTAGAATAATATGTGAATTTCCCCGTGCAAAAAATTCTTCCCTTTTACGGGTTTCTTCGTTTTGGTAACTGTTTTTCTTATTTGAGTGTTTCTTTGAGTTCTTAGGCATGAGTCAAACCTAGTTTTGTTGATACTTTTATTCATTATTTTACTACATTTGTAGTGAAAGTGCGGGTAGGGATCTGGAGTTCAAGAAAACGAGCGCAGATAATACGTCACATACAGTTTTTAACATTGTTTTTGACGAAATAAATGAAATCAAGTCATGTGGCCAAATCATAATTTGGGTCCATTAAAACTTTCTTGCTTCCCACAATTATATTAATTTATCTGATAGATATTTATATTTACTTATAACGTTACTATTTCGTTTTCTACTCTGTTTCGTTGTTGCAGAGTGGAATGGCTAAGTCGATCAGATGAACGTCGTATCTTCTTTTTAGTTATCAGAGTGATGTCTGGTCTACTGATTGATATGGCGCTGTCAGTATCAATTTCCTACGCCAATTCCAATAGCCTACGCGTACAGTATCAATTTCCATAGTTTCATACTAAATATTGACATCACTGCTAAATTCTAATACATTGTACACCAAATACATCGCAAATTTAACGCACCAACTTTTGAGCCTGTGTGCGTGCGCGAACTGTTATACCAGGGTAGAGTGAAATGGGAAAACGACATTTCTACAGATTATCGGGTGAAATCACGTGATTTATGTAGGTGGACAACTCTAGATGAATAAATCTACATAAGTGAATGTGGTTTATGACAATTATATTAGCAGGTCCTTTTCTGATACAGGTCGTAACTTTCTTTTATGCAAAACAAAAAGCATGCAAAACGCCGTCGTACAGGTCTCATTGTGACCTATAACAAGCTGCATACCTCTTATTAGTAGGTCTTGGTACGTTTTATTTACCAAGTGAAAATAAATATTACTTGTGTATTACTTGGGACCGAACATTTTTAGATTTGAAACGTTTCTAAATAGGCTTTGTTGGTAATTTCATTGACCAGTCAACTATCGCATATACAGAGTGAGTCACGTAACTTTAGATCCTCTTGCAATTTTTGAACGGTTGAATTTTATGCAGTGCAGTTTTCACAGAAATGCATAACGGAATGGGGATAATTGATACATGTATTCTTTTCTATTTTATCACTTGTATTTTATGAGATATTGAGATAATTAGCCCCATTCCCTCATGCACTTCCGTGAAAATTGCATTGCAATAGCTTCAACCGTTCAAAAACTGCAGGTGGTGCTAAAGTTACGTGACTCATTCTGTGTAATAAAAGGGCGGGGTTGTAATTTTGGACAGCAATAAAAAAGGCGCAGATTGCAATTCTTCCTCGTTGGTCACAACAGTTTTTTGACGCAATAAATCAAAAATTTTCTACGATAGCTAGTGCAAAGTCTATTAATAGCGAACGTTTGCACAACTGAAGAATGATATTGTGTAGACCAAGTAGACTATGTAGACCTTACGCATGCGCGAACTCTAACGTGACGGTAGAAAAATATCAGAAAACCCTATTTCACCTATGCATCTGGTTGTAGAGTGTGAACAATGTACTTTATGATAATGGAATTGGTTCCAGCCTGTGTTAGTACGGTATGTGATTCTATCATTTCACTTGACACATAAGCCAGCAAATGCGAAACGAAATGTATAGTACAAATCAATAGGATACGGAGAATTTAGCAATAACCGTACACCCTGCCGTTATAATTTGGAACTACTTCCATTAGCGTGAGTAATGCATTAGAAGGAAATCGTTGTAGTACAAACGCTATCAGAACATGAAACGTTCAATGGCCACGTGGTGGTCTGTGTACGGTTTACGCCATCTAGTTCATCCCAAGAGAAAAAAATTCAAATTGTTTAGAGCTGTCGCGTTTCATGTTTCTCAATCCAACGCAGATCTTGCTTCAACCGTCGTTTTCCAAGTGCAGCGCTTCCATGTCCGACGCGAGCAACGGGAACGCAACGAGGCCGTGTCGGTCGACTGGCAGCTCGCGCCAGCCCGCGCCGAATCCGCGGCGTGGCCGTCCGGCGCGGGGACTGACACAGAGTAATGGGGCGGCGCGGGCCGCAATGCGGAATTTCCCAGCGAATGGCTGCCAAGCGCTTCGCTACCCCGGCGAAGAACGCGCAGGCAGCGGCAGAAGAGGAAACAAAGATGATATATGGCTCGCGTGATCTCGAACTATAACAGTACGTGTTGAGAGGAAGAAAAAAGAAAAGAAAAGAAGAAGAAGAAAGAAAACAGGGAAAAAAGGGAGAAGAAGAGATGATGAATTCCGCTCATTACGTCGCTGGTCATACGTAACTGTCGCTCACTGTGGTTTGAAATGGACGCTTTAATTGAATCACCACTTCCGTTCCGTATCTTTTCGGCATTGCTTGGACGCGCGAACAGCCTTGGGGGATCCGTCCATTTACTAGTCTCCCGGGCGGGAGCCGTTGCAGCCATGCAATCAGTCGTGTAGCTTCAGTTGGTGTCACCCGGGGTAAAATTAATGATATCACCCCTCCTAAATTAAATATAAAAAGTATTGTTATTTTTTTTAAGTCAATCGAACTGATTCAATCGCTGCAATTAATACCCATTTATCGATATCGTTACAAGAAATAAATTTGATGTAAATAATACGTATGGTTTTGTTAGTATTACCACTTATTTCTATCAAAAGTTCATAGATGAAAATAAAGTAATCGCTGAAATCGAGACTCTTTGACCATTGAAGAATAGGTGCTTGCCCTTTATAGTTTCACGTTTCAGTTTGCATTATTCTTTTTGCTTTCTTAGTGTTTATGATTTAAATGTAACTATGAAATTAAACTATGAAATTAATATAAACAATATTTCTATAAATCCTTAAAATATAATTCAAACTATAAAATTTTCTAATTGATTTCACCCCTAAAATGGTGCCACCCGTGGCGCCCCGGCCCCCCTGCCCTTCCCCCTAATTGCACCACTTCATGCAGTCTTAAGAACAGAAGGCTTTGTGGCAAGCTTTTGAAAATATAACATTAGTGGCAAGCACAAAAAACCGTAATCGGTTGAAGTTCCTAGATATTGAGCTCGCTCGTGGCACAGAGAAGTCGCTAGCCTTTCACCACTGAGGTCCGGGGTCGACCTAGTCCAACCCCTGTGAAGTGTCCTAAACCCTACCCCTATCCTTATTCCTTCCCAATTCTGGCCGCTGGGTAGTGACGCAGGAGCGCGTAGCAGGAGGCGCGTACGCAGAGATGCTACCTGGCGGTCCTCTTGACAACTGACGGCGACGTAACGTGACATGACTTAAAGTTAATGGAGGATTACTCCCCAAGCGCGCAAGTTAATAGAGGATTACTCTGCAGCGCAAAGCGCTCAACGCCCCTTAAGGGACTGGGAGACGCGTTGCGTCAATTGGTAGACACAATAAATAAAATAAATTTTAAAAAATCAGATATTACTGGATTAATATCAATAAAATAACATGGGATGATTCCAGTCATGACTGGACTCAACGCTTATTTTATTTATTCATCATATTGTTGACATAACTATCAAAACTATGTAGCTGTTTATAATTAAATATGATTGTACGTGTCATGTCTCTACGACTATTCAATATATGTAGTGACAGTTTAATATGTCATATCATAGGTGATATCAAGAGTATATTGAAAATTAATGATAAAATTCGAAGTATTTTCTCTTGGAATTGTCAAATAGGAGTGGTAGTTATTAAGATTATTCCACAATGTTATTTTGAGTATATGTATATGAAAATTATGTTAAATAAGTAGAATTTACCTGAGGAAATTTCTTAAGATGATGCTTGACCAATCGCTCTTCGTTCTTTGCAGTGGTTGTTCCTTATTTATGTTGTGTAGAAACATCTACTCGTCAAAGTGATATAACCAGAACAATAATTCTCCAGTGGTAAAACGCGGGGGTAACTTGTTTCCCAGAGAAGGAATTTTTTAACTCTTTTGGTTTAAATCTCAAGAGAGGAATAGTTATTTTTAATGTTGTATTCACTTTTCATTGTTTTATAAACCATTGTCTCTCTGTTAAATACATTATCATCAAGGACAAATGAACGTTGTGCATTACATCATAGTCATCACTGCCATTTGTATAAAAGCCATTACGAAGTCATTTGGACCCCAGAATAAATGGTAATATAATTGAAGAAAAAGTTTTAAAAACTAATGTGATTAGCTATATTTTTCCACGGGTTCTTACATAATTTTGTTAGAATATTTTTAGGATTTTTGGTCAACTAGTTCAACTTTCACTATGTTGATCGGAATGCACAACTGTTCTCTACATCGCCAGATTCTAAGACACGATTTTTACGTGATTATGGTCAGGTTTGGCTGTAAGAAAATGCCGGAGTTTCTACAAAGCAATTCCGTATGCCGACAGTTTAGATTTTTTTGTAAACATCTGGTAACTGTTGAAAGACGAAACTCTCACTAAGACATCAAAATGGTTTTAAAAATAAAAGTCCTAAACGATGAAACAATAACTCCTTAAGCGATAAATAAGAAAACTTGGTCAGCAAATTATAAACAAAGAAAAAAATGCGATGGAGGCCGTAGTTGATCCCTCTTCTCACTGGTTCCCGACTGTTAAGTCGCTGATCATACATAACTGTCGCTCGCTGTGGTTTCGAGTGGACGCTATATTTGAATCACCACCTCCGTGCACTATCTTTTCGTCATTGCCTGGACGCGCGAAGAGCCCGGGGTGAGTCGTTCATTTACCGGTCTCCCGGGTGGGAATCGTTGCAACCGTTTCTCTGGAGTCATTTGTGTTTCAGGCTGTTGACGTGTTGCCATTACTACCGGGCTCTTGCCAAATGGCTGCAGCTGTAGGGAGTCATTTGGAGGAAGATCATATGCTCATATTTTCTCGATAATGACTTAAGACTTTCACAAGGGGTCCCACGTGAAGATGTATTAGCATCACTGCAAATGGCATGCGTCTACTGCTTGTGTTTGGGAGTGTGCGTATTTTTTATGCATGCAGAGACGTGTTGGGTTGGCCAGTGAAGAAATATTACCAATTATTATTCGATAGTTGTAATAAAAATATATTATTTTTGACGCGTCCTTTGAAAGGTTTATATCTATACATGCACGTAGTCAAATCACTTTGGAGTTAAGGATATATGAAGATCATGCATTTAGATGAAAATTGTCTATGTATGAATTTTAGGTAATGTAAGCAAGGGCGAAGCAATGTTACGTAGTTTTAATAATCGACCCTTAAAAAAAGACTTTTATTTATATCACAGTATATCTAAAAGCATATTTTAATTTATTTTATACACAAATATTGAGAAAATAGTAAATTATGAAATGTAAGATGAATATACTCATGAATATGTTAATTAAACTGAATAGTGATGACATGTTTTTCGTAAAATTTTACGAAATTTATTTATGAAAGTATTATTTATTTGTCGTCAAAAACAGTTCAAACTCTATGTGAAATACTCCAGGGAGAAATTTATTCTGTGTACATTTTCTTAAATTGTGGGTAAAATTAATAAAGAGAATAATTTTAAAAAATAGTTTACCTTGAGACTAATAAACCTGTCGATTAGACTAATGGTGAATATATTGATATACACAGCGAAATGAAAAGTGTAACATACCTAAAGCAGACTAGAAACAACAAATACGTGCATTTAGCAGTTCATACGCGTTAAGTACGCCAGAGAAAATAGTCACTCTTTTATCCTGTACTTCAAACCTGACTTAATTTGATCTAGAGTACATTCGTTAAGTTATTATACCTTGCAAAAAGTGAGGTAGAAGATTTTACTTTTTTTACTGTTAGTAAGAATACCCTAAGGTTGCCATTTCGAAATACTTCGGGATAAGATATGATGGCAAAAGAATAATAATCCCCAACGTTTTGGGTAGTTTTTGTTATTCGCTGATAAATCTTGACTCAGTTCAAGTTAGAAACGTAAGTTTTATTCACAAAGGCCTGCTCGACCACAATATAAAAACAAAGAAAATACAATGGAGTCTTCCTACGATCGCACCGAGTCGTCACCACCAGGAGAATATTGCAAAAGTAGCCGAGTTGCCGGGAGATATGCCAGAAGAGTAGCCGTAGCCGCCGAGAGTCCAGTAGAGTTGCCGAAGTTCAAAAATCCCGCCAAAGTCCAACCTCGCTGCACAACACTTCGCCGCACTTTGATTGATTGATTTTTTCGTGTTTCCGGGCGCGTCAACTGCATTGGTCATTAATCCCATTAGTGTAGTGCACGTTTTTTTCGCGGGAGATGGCGGTGATCTTCCCCCGCTGGATGGCGAGATCCGGCGCCGACCTCCCGTCGGCTAGTGGGGTTTCGCCCTAACCAGGACTCGTCGGACACGCCGACGGGCTGACGTCCGGATCCAGCCGGAACTTTATTAATGGCGTCCGGCCGTCCGGATCTTTATTAATGGCGGAGCTCAGGCCATAGGGCCTGCTCTTCCGCCTAACCACTGAGTCTACATTGATACAGGGAAGTCACATATAAGAGGGGAGGGAAATCTGTACATTAACGTATCGGGAGTATCGGGCCATTGCCACGACGAATCCGAGAGCCTAATTGGGGACCACCTGAACTAAGGTCCATGTGGCTCGGAGCCCCCATCCCGTCTCTCCATTGCTTTTACCTCGTTTTTACCATCGTAAACCTCGTTTTTACGGAAAGAACTGTATATACGATTTTTTATACTGTTTTTTAATTCAAAGATGGCGCTACATTTACCATCTAAATAATTTTTAAAGAAATTAGAAGTGTTATAAGTGATTTTTAACAATTTAATAAATTGAGTATTCATAAATAAATAATTTCTAAATTTGATCCAGTGAACCGAATTTAATCAAAGTTAATCGTATCTAAACGCAACGCTATATACTACCGTCATTTCTTTAATATCCGATGTACTATTACAAAAAATAAATGTACAGAAAAAATGAATTTATTTCCAAAAGTTGAATACAAGCATGGTTACTTTTCTACATAATCGCTGTGAAGATGCCGGCGTTCTCTTATCGGAAAATAATGTTCTCGATTACCTCTTCTTCGAACATTGCCGCGACTGTTGTGAAATGGGTCTGAATTTTACTTTGAAGCTCCTCATTGGTCTAGAAGCTTCAGCCTCCTAGTGATTTCTTCACTTCTATGAAGACATTAAAATCACTCGCCGCTAAGTCAGGTTATACGAGAATCAGTCGTATCAGTCTTCTTCATATTTTCCTTGCACACATCTTCAATTGGATAGTATTCGACGGAATTAACTTTCCTAACTAGGAAGCACCATCCTTGAAAGAATGGCACTTCAAACATGAAAAAGTTAAATGAATATTCAACTATTGAATCAAAAACACGTAGGTTATCTATAGATAATACTCAGATTATCGGCATATATCACAAAGCACCATCTATGAGTAGGCGATACGTATAAGAAGACTTACTGTAATACACAACATGAAAATAAAAGTAATTAAAAAAGAAACAAAGTTTGTCTTGTCATGCTTCTTCTGCAGCAAAAGCAAATAGCGACAGACGGTCGTTTGGTCGCCAGTGAGCGCATGTAGCACCTTCTATCTTGACGACACACGCGTGCATGTTGTGCTGCGCCTGGCAGATGCTGTGGCCAGCAGCTGAATGGGAGACATTCATAGGAAGGAGCATGGCAAGTGGCCATTCGAATGTTAAATAGGTGCATGCAAAAGCGGGATTGAATTATTCAGTGTATTATTCGTACAAATTCAGACGACGACTGACCAGGTTGCTGTACATTTGCAAAGTAAGGATTCCCCTGATTGATGGTAAAACATCTGCTTGCTCACGAATGGAAATACTTTTGCTTCCTAGTGGTCATACATTCAGGAAATATCTATGAACAAATGAATACAACTCATTCATCCTTTTTCTTCTTCTTTTCGTTCTTTATCTCTATAAAAAGCTTACTCCAAGGAGACCAAATACTTTTCACAACTTTCCACATCCATAAATATCAGACAAGAAAAATCCCAATCCCTTGACATTACAAGTTTTGTAAATCTATTGCCACTCCTAAGAGTCACCTTCAATCTACGCCCCCTTCTATAGAATACTGTCATAAATCATAAAAAACTTAATTCAAGCCACTAACCAAAGATGGTGATACGCCATCAACTCATCTTACAACTCAACAAAAGTAAATATGAAGGGTCATTAATACATAAATATAATTTGTATCTATTGTTAACACACTATTTGTATTGTTTGTACGAGTTTCTGAACTCCACTCGAATGTAACATTTCACTGACATTTGGGAAATTATTTTCAGCAGTTCAACTTATGCACGTGCACCATTTAAGTTTGAAAGCACGCCAGAGTGTTTCCTTGTAATATTGGCAACAAATAATTCCGTTGTCGTTTTGGCATCAGACGCATAGATTCTCGTAGAAAGTTTTTCTTACAATATTTGAATTTCGTCGACACCTGTTTGTCACCGGAAAATTATGCGTATTTCCAAGACTCCAAGCGCTTGTGTGTTGCGGCGATATGCGAGAGGTTGTATCGCGCGCCAATTCGGCAGCGCGGGACGCCGGTTACGGAAGGCAGCAGGGCCATGAACCGGCGCGAAGACCGCCCAATGAGGAGTGACCGGCCGGCGAGCGGATCTACAGGCCCGAGGCGAATCTGCGACGCGGAGCGCTTCTTAACGGGCCGCACCCGCCGGAGGGGCACTCAGTAGTGAAGTGCGATTCTGGAAGCGAAGTAGTGACTGTGACCCTAGTGCGAACTCTGCGACATAATTGGTATTCTCTCTCCGGCGATTTTTGGACGACAGTTCGCGACTTTTGGGACATCTACTGGATTTTGGAACACCACTGCTTTGTACTACGGACTACGCTTTTGGATACTTGTAAACTAGATCACGCCTGTAAAAGTTGAACAAATAAATTGTTATTGTTGACTTGTGTGTTTTCACGTACATAACATTGTGTACACACTCGGTGCGAGTGCACTGCAATGCTGACGGCTGACTGGGAAGGTCGCGCGCGATCGAAGCGCCGCGCGCAGTACAGAGCTGCCTCAATATGCCCCATAATTATGTCAGCTCACAAGTTTACATTCTTCGTAATTTGTATTTTTTTAAAGTTGGCAACTCTGAAATATTCTCACCGCTTCGACTGACTTCAAGCACCACCATTTGGACATTACAGAAGAAGAGGAATCGTCAAGAAACTGCTCTGCACTAACGAACTGTTTTTTCAGCAAAACGAACATTTGCATGTGTAACTGAGAAGAGAGGCTGACAACTGCTGTAACTGCAATGTCTCTGACCAAGAAGTTCAACAGTTTCAGTTCTGATGGTGTACTTCCCATACCTGCAAGATAGCTAGGTCGAATTCACACGCCGGCTGCACGAGATTTTCAGGGATCGGCTGCTCTGATATTATCTTTCCGTGGTTGCTAAGATCAATGTCAGGAAACAATACTTCTTTCAGTAATTTTGGGTGCCTCGGCAACTAATACGTCTTAGTAGTATATTTATCACTAAATACTGTTTTTGGTACTTTGAAACAGACATGTTGCGCATGGACATACATTTAATAATTAAGAAGAAGAAAGAAGAAGAAGAAGAAGAAGAAGAAGAAGAAGGAGGAGGAGGAAGAGGAGGAGAACAACAGCGTGAGCGAGAACAACCACAACTACTTCATTTTATTTCATTGAAATGCATTCGAAGTAAGTAAATCGTGTTCGTTGCCAGAAAGTGTAGGCCTACGGCCACTCTTACCTGAAATTTCAAATGTAAATTCAGTCACAGAAAATATTAAAAACACTCCATCGAATCGCTAATTTCTTTACAACTACCATAGAAAACCACAAATACTACATAAGAGAGTCCGTGAGTAATTTAGGCAATTTCATAATAAAAATGAAAATTTCTTGAAACTTTAAAACCTTATAGTTCTTACTGCATTACAGCCCCACGGGTAGCTCACTAGTCAGTGTGCTCCCTTTCCATGATGCGATCCCTGGTTCGATTCTCGGTCGGGGCAGATTATAGTGTGCGCTTTCCTTATAACGTCGACACCTGTATGTCACCGGTATCTGTTGCTGTGTAACGATGAGAAAGCTCACTTCTGAGGTTGAAATGACCAGAATAAGGCGTAGTGATGTCTATGTACAGATACCCTTAACCCATGGCCGCAAGGCCTGGACGCCGCTGGTGGGCCTTGGTAGGCCATTCGCTGCACCAGTGTGTGCGCTTCAGCAGCAGCACGTCGCGCTTCAGCAGGCGCGCGAACAGGAAACTACGTTCGGAGGGCCCTTTTAGTAAGAGCCACGCCGCGCCGTCACAGGAGTCACACCTCAGCGCCACGGCCAATCAGGGAGGACCGTGGGAAACCATGCACTCCCGCTGAAGCGTCTACAAAGCTCGCCGGCGGAGTGCGAAGGCAGTTTCCTACCAACCGACCAACGGGCGAAGAATAACCGACCTAAACATTTACTGGAAATCTGAAACAGCGCAATGATACTTGAAACATAAACTTTGTATTTCTGCACACGCAATGCGCGCGCCATATGGCTAAAGTCGTTTTGACCCTCTGTTTTTCTTGTTGTTGCAAGATTGGCCTCACATGCCCATAAAGACATGTATCAATGGTCGTACCGCAGTGGCGTGAACGTGCATTGCACTTTGCGTGCATTCACAAAGCTGCATAAATGAAGCTCCGAAGGCCCTTCAGCTCCTGGTGCGTCGGCGATAGTAAGTGCGGGGATTTTCGACACTAGCGTGCTCCGGCATTCGGAGAAACCACGGAAAACTACCGATCAGCGCAGCCGGCCGTTAGAATTCTCCTCCAGACAGCGCCTGAATTCGACCTAGCTGACAAGCTAGTGTCGAAAATCCTGCCGCCGTCAGGACTCGAACCTAGGACCTCCCGGTCAGAGGCGCTGCAGGGTGGTGTAGACCACAAGGGGTTCCATACATACACCGTCAGGTGACAACGGAGACGGCCGAGGACAGCCGGTGGAACCTGCGCCCAGTGAGAACTAACGAAGTGCGGGGTGCTGTGGTTCGGAGCCGGAGGCTCGCACGGGGGCGGCTCGAGTACGGGCCGGGAACCATGCAGGCAACACGAGGTGCCGCAGAGCTGGAAGTCACGGGAGCCACGCCTCTGCTAGTGCGAACTGCCATGCCTCTGTTAGGCCGCACAGCAGCCAGCTCTACGAAGCACCAGAGCGACGTAGCATTGCGCGTGTGAGAAGTCACGGGGAGGGAAAGGCCCGGGACGGGCAGAAGTTGTAGTATACTATTATTCCAAGTTATGAAGTACAATAACGTTTCAGTTTATGTTTTATGAACTTACTCTGTCGCCTGCCCTACCTTGAACATAACGCACATCTTGGAATCAAAATTGAGAAATCAGCCCAATTTCAAATACGGTCGCTCTTGATAGTCAACCAATACATTCAAGTCCTTACTTCTTTCCGAGGCGTCCGGGATGAGCTTTCCTGCTTATGTCAGTGGGATTTTTCACCCCACGATTTTTTCACTTTGGTTTCGAAACATCCTATAGAACAAGCCACTCTCTCAGCAGCTTATCATTCACTGCCCCAACGTCCCCATCCCACCCTCTTGTGTCTGCGGCCTTGCGGGACATATAAAACTTGAAACACGCTCCACGCCCCAATCAGCTGATGTCACTGCAACACCTCTGACCGCGAGGTCCTAGGTTCGAGTCCCGACGGGGACAAGATTTTCGACCCTAGCTTTTCAGCTAGGTCGAATTCAGTCGCTGTCTGGAGGAGAATTCTACCGGCCGGTTGCTCTGATCGGTAGTTTTCCGTGGTTTCTCCGATCAACACCAGGTGAATGCCGGTCGGGGACTTAGAACTTGTCCTGGCTGGGACGGTGCCCCACTGGTGGGAGATACCTGATTGGGGAAAACTCCGCTAGTCGACGGTAGGTCGGCGCCGAATCTCGCCATCAAGTGGGGGAAGATCACCGCCACGTCACATTCACTACACTTACGGAAATAATGAACTCGGAAGTTGACGCGCTCGGAATCACTAACAATCGATCAATCCACGCCCCGTATGCACAGAAAATGCATTCTACACGTTGCTTTGGTTTCCAAAACGTATGAATGAACCAACAACCCTATTTTTTTGTTGTCAATTAATTTCGATGAACCACTTGGTAAATTTGGGAAAGTGTTGCTGATATTTCAAAACTGAGCACTAAAATTCGGAAGTCTTTAAAGTGATCCTGCGTTTATCTGCAATTCAAATTAAGAAATGAAATTTCAAATACGATCGATCTTGCGGGTTGAGCCTATGTATTCAAGGTTCATTTTAGAGCATCTTATGTAATCGTGTTTGATTATACTATTTCATTCTCACATTTGTGCACATTAGTTTTGAGTCATTCTATATTCTTATCATCCTCAAACCCTCCTGAACCTCAATTTGTAAAATGGTTGATCTTATTAGTCAACCCATACATTCAAACACTGACATCTTTTTGAATCATTCTGTACAACCTTTCTGTTTTTACAGAGTAACTTTTTCACCGTGTGATATATTGGCGTTACTTTCGAAACATCCTGTAGAATGAGCCGATATCTTCGCAGTCCCAAATTTATGAAAACGCATACAACACATTTTGTAATGTTGGTATGGTTCATACAATTTATTTATTTATTTATTTATTTATTTATTTATTTATTTATTTATTTATTTATTTATTTATTTATTTATTTATTTATTTATTTATTTATTTATTTATTTATTTATTTATTTATTTATTTATTTATTTATTTGTTTATTTGTTTATTTGTTTATTTGTTTATTTATTTGTTTATTTGTTTATTTATTTATTTATTTATTTATTTATTTATTTATTTATTTATTTATTTATTTATTTATTTATTTATTTATTTATTTATTTATTTATTTATTTATTTATTTTACGTCAAAAACAGTTCAAACTGCGTATGACGTGCTATGGGGAAAAGTTTTTTTTTTTTTTTTTAAAATTTAAGTAGTATATGACTTAGTGTAGGGATCACAGAATTTTGAAAATGTGCACACAATTCACTTTTCCCAATTCATACAATTTAAGGTTGAACTAACAAATTACTTGATTTTATTTTGGCGTCGGTTATTTAATTTGGAAGTTGAGCGGAGCGTTTTGGAGGTGGAAGTTGAGCGGGTCAGTTGGCGTTCCTTTGACCCAGCTTGTGTGGCCCGCTGCTTGGTGAATCAGTCCGACGTAAGGGAAAGGGAAGGAGGCGCTTGAGTGCGATCGGTTCTAGTCTAGTGACACGCGAGTGGCTCGGGCCTAATGCTCGCATTTGGGCAGCCCTACCCTACACCACGGGTTACCCGTTGTGAAACATCCTATGGAACACACCGACCTCTTAGCAGCCTATCACCCCTTCCCAGTCCTCAACGTCTTCGACCCCCTCCTCCCGGCATCTCGCAGCGGCTCGCCTCGCGAGACTTATGAAAACTGAAACACGCCCCGCGCGCCGCTCTGGACACGGCCCGCGCCTTTGTGCGCGCGCTACATACGTCACGCGGCCGCTCCGCAACACGCGCCCAGCCGCCCTGCGAGCTCTTCTGCTGCCTCGGCCTGTCAGGGCGGGCGTTGTTCCCGGCCGGCGACTGGGCGAACACGCAACGCGACGCGATGCAAGGCAAAGGAACGCAACGCTATGAGGCTCGTGTTACCAACCGCACAAAGGTCATGGGGAGTGTTTTTTTCTCGTAGTAATTTTGTAATAAATATCAAGAAGTAATGTAATGAAAAACGTTAATAATAATGAAAAAGAATCAGGAAGGTCGCGTTAGTTTCGCGTTGTTGCTATTCAAAAATCGGTGATTAGGAACATTAAGTGTTTAATTTTTAATTATACGTTTTAATTTTAATTACAGGAGAGCTTTATTATAACATAACATTATATAAACCTTCATAAGAGCGAGAAATAATGTTATTAATCTGAAGTTCGTTTACACTAACAAAATGAAGGAGATTCATTTAAGTTACTCCCAGTGGAATATTTGTAAAACTAAATAAAAACATTCACTATTTTCCCTTTACTTTCTTCTACAAACAGGAACATGAGTTATCACCAGTTTAAAATTACTATTTGAGGTTTGAAGAAAATTCACCAATTTCGATTTAAAATTCGTAGTCGCAAAAATTCGCGAAGAAACCTATTAGATTCCGACTTCCTTCAGTTCATTTCATAACGAAATTATCTTAACTTGTGTTTGTCGCTGTTGTTGTTAATACGAAAACTTATGCCATAGGCTTCTTCGTAAATATCAAATACTACTCAATTAAGAGTTTTAATTGGGATATTCAATAATTAATATGACTGGAAGCATATGTTCAGTGGAGGACAACGTCAACTGCGGTAAGACGGATACTGTATCGGCCAAATCGCTCGCCTGCCACCACTGGGACCCAGGTTCAGAGCCCGGCCGATCCTTGTGGATGACCAGGGGGGTTCACGGCAGATTCCGTGAAGTTCAGTTCTCTCTGATGCTTCAACCATTGCTTCATCATTTTCTCTGACCGGAAGGTCCTATGTTTGAGTCCCGACGGTGACAGGATTTTCGACACTAGCTTTTCAGCTAGGTCGAATTCAGCCACTGTCTAGAGGAGAATTCTAGCGACCGGCTGCTCTGATCGGTAGTTTTCCGTGGTTTCTATGACCAACACCAGGCGAATGCCGGAGCAGTACCCTAACAAACGGGTCACGGACCGCACGTGATCTTTCTTTCCTCTTCCTATCCCCAATCCTTACACACACACACACACACACACACACACACACACACACACACACACACACACACACACACACACACACACACACACACACTAACATGCACTACGCTACCCATATGTCGGGAGACCAAGCATGTGGGTATGAGAGTACTTAGAGCTTGTCCCGGGTGGGGTGGTGGTCCGCTGGTGGGAGATACCAGGTTGAGGAAAAAGCCCCTAGTCGGTAGGTCGGCGCCGGATCTCGCAAACCCGTAGGGGAAGATCACCGCCACCTCCAGATGAAAAAGCATGTATCACACTTATGGGACTAATGACCTCAGTAGTTGACGCGCCCTGAATCACACTCAGCTTTATCATTTCTCAATCACCTACTCATCAATTGCGAGGGAAAATGCTGCAAGGGAAAATCTCATGTATGCAAAGATAGATAGGCGAACCGGATTTGGTGGCTTAGGGCATCAATTAATGTCGATGCAGTGCCTCTGACCGGCAAGTCCTAGGGTTTGTGTCCTGACAGTAGCAGGATTTTGAATATTAGCTTGTCAGCTAGGTCAGGAATTCAGCCGCTTTGTGGAGGGCAATTCTAGCAGCCTGCTGCTCTGATCCGTAGTTTTCCGCCGTTTCTCTGATCAATACCAGGTGAATCCCGAAGTAATATCCTTAGAACGGACGGCGCGGACCACGGACGGCGCGCGATCTTTCCTGTCCCTTCCTTGTCCTGTCCTCAACTTTGACTTACTTACATGGACTACACTACCACATATGTCGAGTGACTAGTTGGGAGTTATTGCTTGTCCTGGCTGGGGCGGTGCCCCGCTGGTGGGAGTATATTTCAGTCAAAATTGAAACTGTTTTATCGTTTTTGTATATTCCTCAAGATCCATCGGCTTTGAAATAAATTTTGCTCGTTGTTGCATCAGAATCCCCTTTTGAAAACATAAAATTAAATTAATCAGCTCAGACGCACACGTGTTCGCAGCTTCACTTTCTCAGTTTGCGTCAACAATGAGACAGAGAATTGGATGGAAGATTCTACTTCTTGAACCTTCCAGGAGTGAAGTGTGATTAGCGGAAAATTATAAATCCGCTACAGGCTTGAGCCAACCAGAGCTCAAAATCAAGTCAGAGAGAGGGAATTGAGGCTTCGAAGGGAAGAGCATTGAGGAGCGAAAAAACACTAATAGACGTGCTTAGGTGTAGGTCGCTGGGTTGCTGAGTTGCGCCCGGGTGAATGAAGCACTTGCTCGCTAGACGGAGTTGCGCGTGAATGTTTATCGATTTAATGTTTTCGATGTTTATCGTTTAAATTTTCAATTGAACTTAATTTCACTTGTTTCATGGACTACATTGCCGCACGTTGAACTCAACCACTAGGCAGCTTTAGGTTCGTGCGAGTTAATTTTATTAACTTCAATGTTGGAGAATCTAGAAAATGCCTGCTACATGGTTAAAATCCTAATTGTTCCGAGAACTCTGATAAGTTGCCTGGCTATCATAACTCATAAATGACTAGCTCGTGACGAGTGCGTAATTTGGCGAAAGAAGTGTTGCGAGTCGAACCATCTGCTGTCGGTGACCTCTGAAGACTGTTTTTGAAGACACTCGACGCGCCTGGCCATCCACAAGGACGCCCCCGGCCGTCTGCTCGCTGTCTAGGGTGCCACGCCCCTCTAGCTCAACGCCGCAAATTGACCTACGAAGGACGCCGCTTTTCAAACAGCTGGGTGTTGTCTCTTTTTTTTAACCAAGCTATGGTTATGTTTTGGGCAATTCAAAGATAGAATCAAAGAAAAACTTTTAATTATTCAAATATGATTCTATGATTGTCATTTGCATCATTTGTGTGGCCGCGCTTGTGCCATTTTGTACCTTAGTTTAAGCAAATTGTCAGTTATAATCCTGGTAAAACGAAAATTTCAAGATCGTGATAGAACTCGCGAGCGCAATTCATCTGTCGAAGTGGAGTTACCACGTACAGTTTTGCCACCACTGAGAAGAGAATGAGAATAAAATGAATATAGCAGTACATAGTAAACCATCGACACAACACCTCTTTAGTTCGTATCAGAGGCGGCCAAATGGAAGGGAGGCAGCTGGGGTAATTTGCCCCAGGTTCCAACATAATTGGGTTCCCGACTTTTTTCTTCATTAAAAATGGATAAAAAATGTCTATCTCTAATCCAAATTTAACGCTGTAAGTAATTTCTGATGTATGGAAAAATGGATTCTGTTTATGTATTGGCAGAGGAGGGAACATTTTGTTTGAAATGAGGGGGCTCTGTGGATGAGGTGGTGTGAAATGAGGGGCCCCAGGCCCATATGTTTCTCTGAGCCCCATGATTAATATTACTGATGAACTGGGATATATATGCTGGTCATGTATCAAAGAGATTTAAGACGAAAAAAAATAAAAAAAGTTCGCAGATTATGGCATATTTGGGAAATATGACAAGCATGCAACCCGCAAGACACATTACACTGCAACACTATCTTTTTTACGTTCTACTATGTTTGTGGGAAGTACCCTTGCCTCGTAATGCGGATTATCAGAAACGCTGAAAGTCAGGTCAGTCAGCTTGAAGCTTTTTCTTCATTAAAATATCTATTAATTGCAAAGAAATCTTTGGGGCCTTTCTACGACATTTATGGGGTGTTTCCTCTTTTCTGAGTATTTTAGCTATTCAGAACATCCGGTTTCACCCAACAAAGGAGAAAGCGCACTATCCACGTGTGTAACGTTATCACGAGTATTTCGAAACAACAAAAAGAACTAAAATTACTGTGCGGATTTGCAGTTTAATTTCCAGATTAATATGTCCGAGAACATGCTGTAAACCTGTAGGATGTACACGCGAGAAACGAAGGAAAACATGTAGAGAAACTTGCGGGAAACATGCTAGGAGAAAGAAAGGGAACATAATGAAAAATTGGAGAATATTCGGGGGCATCATGCCGAGAACATTGAAATCTATGTAAAATTAAATTGATGCGTCAATAGACCAGTTATGTTGGGTCTGTAATGCTTCAAATTAACCTACAGTTCAGGGTCTGGCTGTCAGAGTTTGGAATCAAAGATAAAGCTGAAAACTTTTAAAAACAATGGTTTATAAAGTAAGGAATGTTCGCGTGGGCCAGCTGCCTACTTTTTTTTCGATTTCTTCCCTCGAGACACACTTATTCTTTCGGGAGACTGAGATAGTCGCTGCTTTTCGCAAAATATTCTAAATATGGCCTGCCCAACGAATCGGATTCAGGGTATTCTGGCGCGAAAAGTGGTGTGATGTTCAGGGCCACTTCCCCCATGTTTCTTCTTTTTACTTTCTCGCTACCGATTATGCGTAGTGGAGAGAAAGTTATGTTATGCTGCGCGAAAAAACGGCGAATTTTCGGCAGAAAACACTTATTACAGAGCCCTAGTAACGAAAAAGTGGATAAATCCAGCTGTTAAATTTAGAAAAAAATACTCATATCACGCGGTGTAGCCAGTATCCAAGTTTTGTGGGTCCTACCGAAAAATCGAATGAAGGCAAAAGTCTGTCCGTCATTCCGTCCGTCCGTCCGTCCGTCCGTGAAAACGCTAGCGGCTAAACCTCTCAGCCGATTTTCTCTAAAATTGATATTCACCAATCGATCAGGCTGATGTCTTGGCCCCTTGAATTTGAAACCAATATTTGGATTTTGGGGATACTATACGTAAACCCCTTGAGACGTGTTCAAAATTTTAAAAAAAAATGGCAGCAGGGTTTTTAATTAAACATTGTTGTTGGAGAGTGTGAAGGACATTTAAGAGAATGGTGCAGGTCTCATGTTCCTTGAAAACCCTGATTTTTCGAAAATTGTAAAAGTTCAATTTTTTTTCGGAGTCTTATTACAACTAAAATATTAAAGGTAGAAATTTTTCTCTTAATGAAATCTGTTTCTTAAAGATGGATATTGAAATAACGTCATGTGCAATTTTTTGAAAATTAATAGCGTAATTTTGCATGAATATACGAGCGGAAAGTAGTGTTGTTTCTGCACCACTAATTTTACTTTGACATAATTACTAAATACAATATAACTAATATTGTTACAACAGCACATATTTTATCGCATTATTTCTCACTTTTGCAATTTTAAAAAAATCTGATTGTTCTAGATTTTGAAATGTCATGAAAGGTCATGTCGGATTTTGAAAGGTCGTGCACAATTTTTCAAAACTTTGAATTTTACAAGAAATGATGACTGAGATGTGTTAAGTCAGAGAGAAATTGCTGTTGATATATTATTGCGTAAGCATTACTAAGGGCGAGAAAGTATGAGCTTTTTCAGCACCACTCGGCGGGCAACCCATGACACCGCTCTTTCGAAGCTAGTCTCATGTAAGTTATCTTGAAAAACTGCTCATGGCTCCTGTGGCAACTCTAGTGCACGCAGGTACTTAAGGGCACTGTTTGGACAGGAAATTCCTAAATAATCTTTGAAAATTAAGGCATTAATTCTTCTATCCATCGTGCCTCCCCCCTGTGGGTGGGGTTGTGGCCACAGCCTTGGATTGTGTTCCCGCTTAGAGAATACCTGGAAGAGAATACCTGGCAGGGAAAAAGCCGACCGAGTAGCGAAGACCTGACTGATTGGGGACTGTAAACATCCAGTGACGACACTGATTGGGGTCTGTAACAATCCAGGAGATGAAACAATCCACGGGGCTCTCAGTTGACCTCTTGGCTTTTTAGTGCACGATATTCATGAATATTGGGGAGGGACAGGCTGCGAACACATTGAGCGACGGAAACAGCTCTGGTACTAACTCGGAAAGCTCGTAGTCTCAATCTGGTGAGACGGCCTCGCAGCTGCTAAGGGGAGATAAGCGTATCGAGATATTCGCGTTTCGGCATTGTGTATCCGGATATCAAGCACAATGGTGTATTTGTACACTCGCGGAGGGGGAGAGGATAAGAGTCATTACTCGGGTGCCCATCCTTGGGAACTAAAATTTCTCTTGGTTAAGTACAATGTGTGTTTATCTATCATGCCTATTAGCTCACACATCCATTAATAGCCATATATCCATTTTAAATCTGTTCATACCTACAGGTTTCAGTACGACCATGCCCGTAATGTAGGAAGAAACATTCAGGACAATCATTGGGTCGTAAAAATCGATCGACATTACTCATTTTCAAAAATTTTAAATGTTTTTGTTGGTAATTAAATAAATAGAATTCAAACGTACGATTCCCTTCATATCAATAGCAACCTAACTACGTTTACACGAGTAGGATCGTACTTAGACTTACCTGACGTCACATTGAAACAGGACGATTCCGATGCGTCGTTTTTCTCTTAATACAAGATGCATGTCAATATGTTTTGAATTTGTGTTTTTTCAGTAACAAGCAAGTAAACCATCACGTTTCGGATGCACCATTGGTGCTACTTGATGTTTATGGCCCACAGAAGACTTCCAAATACACGTGGGCCAGAGGCCTTCGGGTTTGAAAGTCTCCCCAAGGCCTAAACCATATTCATAACACCCATGGTACACTAGTAATTTCGAAACATAGATGGTGAAAGGTAATCTCCATTTCAATAAATATTTAACACTTTAATAACAACATAATATTCATTTGAAAACGATCATTTAATTTTAAGGAAGAAACATGTGTTGTAAAGCCTAACTGTGGAGCTTGTTTTATCTAATAACAAGTATGAAAGACCTGACGTGGTGTCACTCTGCAGAATTTCCGCAATGATTCATTGACTTGCAAATGTGGTACAGTATTTGATATCGTATTGCAGTCATTAGTGTGTCTAACCTCTTTATTAAACCTCTTTATTCATAATTTATTACTAGCAAACCGTACAAACGAAATATCTCTGAAAAAAACTTATAAATTTGAAGTACAGTAATCGTTATTCTGTTACCCGACAGAGCACATCGGGGCCTCACATGCGAATTATACGGTGCTCGGCACGTATACCGCCTGAAACGCTAAAAAGAAAACCGAATTCATTTACTTGCCTCATTATAATTTCACTTACGCGAGTGCTGCAAACACGCATCCAGGACGTGCCGTTGCTTATTTTGTGCGTCCCGGAGCCCGCGCGAAATTATACACCGCTTTCGTGCACGGCGTTATTCGTCGCCGGCAGCCGGGTCCATAAATCAACTCGAGGTGTTTAATTGGAGTAAGGCACCGCTGCGGAGTCACCCGTCGTTATCAGTAATGGACGGGGTGGCAGCAAACGACACATGGCGGGTTCGGCCCGACCAGCAATTTCCACGCGCCGATTGGGTACATTACGTGCGTTGTGTTTGTTGGTCCCCAGGCATGTAGCCTGGAGGGGAAGGGCTAAAGTTCCAACCGAAATAAAAATGCCGCCGTTTCTTCTAGGATAGCTTGAAGAAGGCAATTACCCATATTTTATTGATCACTTTCTCCCCGGGCACGGCAAATCTTATTGTCATTACTCCCGTAAATAAAGTTCATATTATATTCAGGGAGGTGGCCGTGTTTCTCTCTGGTTGGTACGTTTGGTCCGGAGTCTACAAACACTTGAGTTTCACTCCTCCAAGTATCTCCGCCAACGGGGCACTGCACTTTTTCAACATTCCATTCGTCAGTATCCCTGGCGGGGCGGGAATTTATTCATTTACTGGCTTACATAATAATAAACTCCAGGATTACTGCATGTGGAGCTGAGGGGAGGGCTTTATCTTAAACATACCAATAATAAATTAACTTAAAACTATGTACAAAATGCCTCTTTGAGCGATTGTAGTTTTAATTAATAGTTGTTATTCAAATATTTAAAATCAGTTCTTTAAATTGTTCTTTTTTCTTCCTTTTTCTTTATAACATTCACTGTTTCGTTCATACTTAATCTTTATTTACAAACACATTCATTCTCACTTTCATTCCACTCCGCACTTCACTATTTACACTTCACTATGCACTTTTAGCACTTTTAACGCCACGGCGCCGACTTTACTCAGGCGTCCGTGGCGCCGCGACGTCTCCGTCACTAGGCGGCCGAGGCCCGGCGGGGCGCGTTTCCGCGCCTCCCACGCGGATTCCGGCATCTGGGGGCGGCGACCGCCTCCCACGCACTATCTGTTCCCCAGCGTCGCACAGTTCAGAGAACTTGTACGGGGGAAGTGCGCGGAAGGTGAAGGCGACGTGCTTTGGGCCCTCTTCCATGGAAGGCCCTGTCCACGCCGCTACACCGGTCTCGCGCAGGATGTGCGGAGCGGGCGGCCTCAGCGCCCTTGCGAGCGCCGTCTCCGCCCGCTTCTGCAGCTCTCCCGGGAATTGCACCAGCTGGTACAAGCAGTAAGTTCCAGAACGGCCTCGCGACGGGAAGTGCGGTGGTTGCGTGCATGTAAGCGTCTGTATATTAAGAAGAGAGGGGGACAATGATGAGGAAGGAAGAGATTTCGCGCGGTTCGTGGCCTTTTTATTAGGGTACTCGTCTGGTATTGATCAGCGAAACCGCGGAAAACTATCGCTCAGAGCCCTTCGAATTCTACTCCAAACAGTGTTTGAATCAGATCGACGATTATCTAGCTACTGTCGAAAACCCGCCGTGGGCACTCAACCCCTAGGGTCTCACAGTCAGAGAGGCTTCATTACTACCAACTGCCAGTTCAAGCCATCCAAATACAATAGAATTTCCTACAAAGAGAAACATGCTCCAGTTGCTGAATAAATGTTAACAAAACTACAATATAGTATATCCAATTATTATGATAAACTAATTATACATATTTTCCAGCGGGAGTGTCACTGCTATCGCTGTATCCCATGTTTCAAACGCTCGTCGATCATTTTCTAGATAGAGGCAGTTCACATGAAAAAGAAGTATATACTCAATTTCCTGTCTGAGGATGGAGGAGTAACATATCTCGAAACCCATTTACGAATATTGCCTCACTAGCTTAGCGAGGCGCGTCGGGCAAGCATTGTTAAACATTTGTATTTGTGATTTTGCGGTGAGTTGTCGTTGGCATGTAAAATGAAATAATTAAAGAAGTTGTCATTGCCAACTATATTATTTATTTCATTAGCAGCTTTAGATGGCTTAGCCGTCATCATCAGACGACATCAGCCTGACCTTTTGGCTGAAGGGAAGATTCTGAAAAACGACAACTATTAAAACAGCATAACTCGGCATTAGGATCATTAAC
Organism: Teleogryllus occipitalis; assembly: GCA_011170035.1. Classification (NCBI taxonomy): domain Eukaryota; kingdom Metazoa; phylum Arthropoda; class Insecta; order Orthoptera; family Gryllidae; genus Teleogryllus; species Teleogryllus occipitalis. The sequence continues at coordinate 137,048 of BLKR01003038.1, read as the reverse complement.
TATTGAAGAAAATATCTCTGTCTGGGCGAAAGGAAATAGTTTTTCGTTTCTACCTGTACTTTGCGACTCTCGTCTGTAATGAAATTAACACGGAGTTCGTGCGCCAACACGCTGATTTCATAGACAATCTATCGACATGTAGCTTCGGAATACGATAGCAACGTTACGGAAGTAATTCAGCTTTTCATGCAATCGATACGCGCGTATTTCTGAGCTTTTTACACGAGCAAAAGGAGACTGCTCGGTTTCTCTGATTTGAAAACAATGTGATTTCGTCGCGTCTCAAGTGTAAGGAATTGGTGTCGACAATAGGCTGTGCTGCCTGGGCACCATAGGTCACCTCCGGCAACGTCGCCCTGAGTGCGGCGTTTTCTCGCGGACATCTTTGGAAGCAGTTGAAAGTCCGTTTTCAAAGAGTTTTGTACGAGAATTAATTTTTCTTCTTTGGAAGATATTCCGTGGCTTTTGAGGGAAAAATCTATCTCGGAAAACTATCTCGGGCGCAGTGCGTTTGAAATGTATACTCTTTGCTATTATTTTGCCCCAAAGAATTGTTATGATTGTATTCCAAGCACGGCGCTAAATTTGAATTAATTTGGCCGCCTATGTGCCAACACCGGGTGTTAAAACCTAAGTAGATCAAATGCATATATCTATCTAAAATACGTCGATTTTTTCTACAAAACTTCCCGTTGATTCTATAAGGAAGCGGGGGAAAAAGTGCTCATCGATTGCTCTAATCGGGGTAGTTGGTAGAAGCTGTCTTTAAAGGCGCGATAGGTACCTTACAATATATAAAATAGTCTCACCTTACATTCACTGACAAAAATTAGGAAAGATTCGCTGTGGCAATATCACACGAACCACTGTATTTCGTAACCACTACGAAAAATCTGTTTTTATGTCCATCTAGAGACAGTATATTGTTTATTTTATTAACGGAAATGTAGGGCCTATTTTCACTTCCTCCCTACGTAATAGAGAGAACATTATGTAATGCTGCGCGAGAAAATGGAGACTTTTCGACGGAAAAAACTCTTATTACAGGGCCCTGGTAACCAAAAAGTGGATAAATCCAGTTGCTAAATTTAGAAATAAAAATCCTCTAACACGTAGTGAAGCCAAAACGTCGGTCCGTTCTCCTGTCTGTCTGTCTGTCTGTCTGTCAATCTCTCTGTCCGTCCGTGAACAACGCAAGCGGCTAAAACGTTCAGCCGATTTTCTCCAAAATCGATATTTCCCTATCAATCTGGCTGATGTTCCTGTCCCTTGAATTTGAAACTGATATTTTAATTTTTGGGGGTATTTTATGTGACGCCCCTGGGACATTTTCCAAATTAAAAAAAAAATAATGGTTCTATCGTTTTGACTCAATTTTGTTGTTGGATAGTGTGAAGAATGATTAAGAGAATGGTGCAGGTCTCATGTTAGTTGAAAACTCCGATTTTTCGAAAATTTCAAAAGTTCAAAATGTTTTCGGAGTCTTCTTACAACTAAAATATTAAAGATAGAGATTCTTTCCCTTAATGAAATCGGGGTCTCAAAGATAGATATTGAAATAGGGTCATGTACAATTTTTCGAAAATTTGAGGAATATTCGTGTAATTTCGCACGAGTGAGAAGGTACGTGTTATTTCAGCACCACTAGTTTTACTTTGACATAATCACTAAATACAATATAACTAATGGTGTTACAAGAGCACCTATTTTCTCGCATTATTTCTCACTTTTGCAATTTTTGAAAAATGAGTGCGTTCTTGAAAATTAGACACGCGCCATCCTTTTAAGCGTACTATGTTCTATTCATGGAAAATAATTGAAGAAACGAAGAAAAAATTTTGAGCTCTTTTTGAGACAAAGGTTTTTATTTTTAATTTTTTTAAAGAATTTGCATTATATTCGCACAGAAATTCCGCGAAAACTACTCGTTTTTTTCAAAAAATTGTACATTACCTTTTTTAAAGATCTGACACTTTGGAACAGATTTTATTTAAGATAGAAATCTCTTGCTCCAAATGTAGTTTTGGAATGTTACCTTTTTGCAGTCTATACTACTAAAATTGAATTCAACTACATGTAACCGACATCGATACCACAAAAAGTAATGTACGAATAGATACGAAATTTTTACAGGCACGTCTTAAGTATATCGCAGTGCCCTTGCAAAGTTTGGGAAAGATGAATACCACACATATGCGGGGAAAATGATTTAAATAATACATTGGTAGATGCACCACGGACAATATTTTTCGCCTGTCGCTGAGAGCAGAATGGTTCCTAATATATTCCGCCAGAGGCCAGAAGCGGTGGGTAATAAGTTTCTAAGATTTTTAAATTCTCGATTCCAATGGGGCCTCGCTAGTGACAAGACGTATTTGTGAGGTGTGAGTGAAGATTTGGCAAATATAAAAGTTTCTTCATTGACATTTTACATTGAGAATGAATAGCATATTGTATGAACATTGCACATTATAATTTTAAGTACTTCGAGTTTATTTTAATAAAATGGGCAATGTTATTTTGCAACTTCCTGGGCGCCGTATCTGCAAGCGATACATCATCTTCAGTATGTGTATGGGGAGAGTGGGCGAGGAGAGAGAGGGAGGGAGAGACACGGATTGAGAGAGAGGGAGAGGTCTCGAGAGAGAGAGAAAGAGAGAGAGAGAGAAAGAGAGGGAGAGAGAAGGAAGGAGTAAGGGCATGGGAGAAAGGAGAGAGGAGAGGGAGCGGGAGAGAGGGAGGGGAGAGAGGGAGGAGAGAGAGGGAGAGAGAGCGCGCGCGTGTGCGTGTGTTGCGTCGCGTCAGCGCACGGTGACCAGGCCGCGGGCACGGCCGCCGGTCGCGATATTCATATCCTCGGCGCATCCTCACCCAATTACCATCCGAAAGCAGCGGGCGCCTCTATAAATCATGCGGCAGCCGGCGGGCTCGCACGAAATGAGGAGGCGGAGGTCCAGTCGCGCGCGAGTCATGAAGTGAGGACAGTGACGATGAATGAGGACAAGCGAGGACGTTGCGGGCGAATTTGGATATTGGGGAGGAGATGTATGAGGACAGTAGGGATGAATGGCGACGAGATGACAATGGGGGGATGATAATAGGGATGAATGGCATGAGGGCGGTGAGGACATGTCAGGACGAATGAGTTAGGACCAATGAAGACGGGCGAGGGTGAGTAAAGATGCGCGAGGAAGATGAGGACAAGCAACAACGATGGTCGCAAGAATAAGCGACTCTGACAGTTCGATGCGCTGATGCCGCACATTACTATGCTCAGGGCACCACCTACATGACAGATAAATTAAATCTCAAAACATTAACACTTACTGACAGGCGGCGATATGTCTTGATATCATGTTCGTAACCTTTGTCCCAACCGAACCTTATCGTCTCCGCGACTTCATGGGAGTCAGATGAGCGGCAACGCTGAACGCTGGCTGTGAGAAAATAAACAAGTCCCCGCAAGCCGATTGCTTCAGAGCAGGTCACATGACGCACCACAGCACGTGGCGACAGAACTGTCAAAGTCGCTTACACGCTGCCGGTTCTGTGGTATGTCACATTTGAGGATTCGTCTGACTGTAAGTAAAATGAATGAGTAAAATGAAAATAATTTAATATTTACCTCCAATCACGAGCTGTACTTTCAGCAAATCTATTTTTATATGAGATTCGTAGACGAGTAAAGGAAATACATTAATATTGCAGTGGAAGGCAATCAAGAATCAACTGGTGTACGCGTCGCTTTACTGAAAATTTCTTTTATTTCATTCTATGTCGCATTTCGGTTGTTCGCGGGACCAAGGCAGGCCGGAAAGTGCGACTTTACATTACAGTTTACCGCAATGAAAACCCACACCAACTTATGAGCTTAGAAATGTTGTACCGTTTGTACTTTGTTTCAGAAATACATGGCAAGCACCAACGATGCAGTTGGTTACAATAGTGAGACAGAAATTTACATTCATTCTTGGAAAATGTAGATAAGAGTACCGTATGATGATAAATTTAAAGAACAATATCTGAGAAGCAAGCCAACATTACATCCTCATTAACCATGTTAACGCTATTTGTATTTTTCCAGGAACAAAATTGTTCATATTATTTTTTGTATCTTACGATTTTTGTGATATTACTTGTTCAATTGCTTCATTAGATTAATCTATTATTAATTTCCGAAGTAGCTCTTTATCGTTTAATCCCATTTTAAAATGTTGAGAGCACTGCAATTATTTCGCAGACACCAAGGTTCTAGGGCGCTCTGGCGCCATGGGCAATTCTCTATTGACATTCATCGTTAAATATTGCGCTACGAAATTAACATCAAAGTAAGGAAATGCGACGTAGTATGAAATATAACTTATTACGACACATGGGCGGCAATTTGACATTACTTGTTTGAAGTTCTAGCCCGAGCTTGTAACGTCGCCTCGGCTGGAAACATCTCACTCGTAATGTAACATTTCCAGTCCATACGAAGTAAATTACTATAATAGAACTGAGCGTAGATTCCTAAAATACTGAAATGAATTTTGTGACTTAGTTTAGAATGGTGGCTATCTTTTATTGAACGGTTTGTTGAAATGCTAAGTTTTAAAAAGGGACACTTCCAATGCCACGGAATCCTCCTTGAACTTGCAGGAAAGGCAAAAAATAAACGGGTGATCGGGGCAAAAGAATTCCTCGCAGTTGTCTTGAATCGACACCAAATTAAGCAAGTGGGAACGCGTAGCATACCCAAGCTTCTTTTCCTCTTACTCTTATTACTTCACAATTACTAAGTTTTTTAAAAATTGCATGACATCATTTAAATATCTACTCTCTTTATATACACTCGATGATCTTTGTTTTTAAAATCACTCTTGGACCTTAAGAAAACACCATTTCTACTTCCCTAATATTAAATTCACACTCACATGTTTTCACAAAGGGAAATGCCGAATGCTTGCAGGAGATAGATTACAATTCACATTAGAAAATTGCGAAGAAATAAGTCATATCAGCGCACATTCCATTAATTTTATGATTTTGTTAAAATTTAGTGTTTATACAATACAACGGGTTGATAAAATCGCGTAAACCATCTGGGGCCTACTACCTTTCATTTCAAGCAAAAATCATGAAATTTAGTTGAGTGGAAAGTTGAAAAATCTTTCTAAACACATATCCTAGTGTTTTAAATATTAAGATTTTTTCAATTTTTTAAATGTTTTATTAGAACATTTCAAGAACTAATTTTCATTTCAAAAAAGAAAAAAATAAAGAAAAAAGAAAATGCCACAGAAGGTTCGAGCCCATCCAGCTCACCTATCTTACTAACACAACCCGACCTCACTTCTGACGTATTTACCAACTTCCAGCTCAAAAGCTTTTAATCCGAACAAGTAATGTGGCACATACGTCCAGACATTCCGATTTTCGGGTTTAAAATTGCGCTCATTTCTTCTCTGACTGCATCAATTTTAACCTGACGAGTTATTTTTTATCCTGACGAGCGTGCAGTAATAAAGCTCAAAACACACGTAAAACATGCAAAAATTTGATATCGTGTTGTTGAGGTGAATTCAATGGTTAGAAAGAAAGAAAGAAAGAAAGAAAGAAAGAAAAAGAAAGAAGGAAAGAAGGAAAGAAGGAAAGAAGGAAAGAAGGAAAGAAGGAAAGAAGGAAAGAAGGAAAGAAGGAAAGAAGGAAGAAAAAACTCCGTAACCTGTATCTTAGGTAAAAGTTATGATATTATGCGTATTAATGTCAATTAAAATCTGCGGTTAATTTATCCAGAGGATATCGAGTGTCAATTATTGTGCTTGCATACATTTATTACAAAATATAAATATGACAGAAAAATGAAACGTAAAATGGTAAAGCTCTACGTAGTTAATGGTGTGAATTAAATTTTCACTTTTGTAGCTATGACCACCGAAATTAACGATTGGAAGAGATGAGAATGTTAACTTTTCTGAAACACCATTCGAGGTCATTATTTACCATAAAACTGTATTTCAAATAACACTCGATCAATCGCACAATCGATTTGATTATGGATGAACTCTTAGAATATTTATGTCGCATTGATGAAAACACCTTTTATTATCACTTTTTTTTTGCCCAAGATGATTAGCAAAATGTTGGTACTATGGTAATTGTATTTTTTTGTGTCATGCATTTTCTTTCAAACTTATTTTACAAGATAAACAAGCATATTTTTTCCTTTATATATTTATTCGAATATTTAAGATACATAAACTAATATATTTGGCTGAACAACGAAAATATAAATCACAGATTATAAAATTGTTCAAAGCCCAACATGTTATTAAATTAAGCATGATTAATGCCTGACTATAGGACAACACACAGTATTCGACAAAAATAAAGAAAAAAAAATAATTTTTTTTCATGTTTAGTGACACGACCTTGCAAAAACGCTTCTGGGGATGTATTTATTAAATATCGTTTAATAATCCCTGCCATGAGCATTTGGCATTCGCACATTGATAATCACTGTATATTTGAGCGGAACTGATAAATCACCTGGAAGGATCGGGAGTTTCGAAGAACGAACAAAGGTTAGGTGAGGTGTCGAGGTGAGCGGGTAAGCAAGAAAACTTACGAGAGCGAAGAATTGGCCTGGAGCACTTCTCCAGCCAAGCGGAACAGTTTCTTTCTCAAGAGCTAACCTACAAACCCACACGGACCAAGGAGAATGCAGTAGTCTGTGTAATCCTGCAAACCGGACAAGAGAGTGCCGGTTTAAACACGAATGCCTGGGTATTGAGTGACAAATAAACTTAAAACAACTCCGTTTAAAAAGACAACTTAACAATGGCCGTCTCTTGACACACGTGCTATGAGTATTAAAATAAAAAAAATATAATTAAAAGTGTAAAAACATTACAATATTAATTATACAGGCACACACAAACAAAATTGTCAGACCCAAAGACTTGACACATACTTCTCTAAGAATATCGACGTGAAAATCCGAATCTGAAGCCAGAATTATGCCGCCATCCTCCAATTTTTTTAATAGCGAAAAAGCACTTTAAAATTGTATTGTTTTTTGTTTTTTGTTTTTTGTTTTCGGGGGTTGCCAGACCTGAAGACTTGGTACATGTTTCTCTAAGTATATCGACGCGCTAAATCTGAAATGAAGTCAGAATTGCGCCAAAACCCTCCATTTTTTTGTTCCCAAAAAAACACCGTGAAATAGACTTAATCTACAATTTCTACGATTACAATCTACAATCTACAATTTCACAGTGTTTTTTCGCGATTAAAAAATCTGGAGGGTGGTGGCGTTTTCTCGAAAACACGCCGTGATCTCTTAAATATATTATTTGAATTTTAACTTGCTTCACACATTTTAGTAAATACGTTTCTTAACATGAAAATTTTAAATCTTTATTGATATAGTATAATGTTTAACTCTAATATGATGGAACAAGAAATATGATAGAAAATTGTATCATTTTAAAATTGTACTACAGGCGCCGATTTTTACAATGCTGAGACGCGCACTTGTCGATTGAAATTTCTGGTGACGATCGTGCCCTTACCGACACAAATAAAACTATGGCATTTGACACGCAACACCCACCGTGCTGGATACTTGTATAGAAACGAAATTTTACCAGCTTGTTTCACCTTTCAAAACCCCTACATACAATTTTCACGTGGTATGAAGTATTGCAGGTGTGTTTTTGCGGCAATTAGTACTGAGACCTTACCGCCTGTGGAAGAGCGGAAATCGCCGGTCGCCGCTGGTTCTGTGGCCGCTACTAATACGTCGCGACGCCGCTCTCGGCCTAGTATCTGTCGGCAGGGCCTCCGTTGCCTCGGAGGGCAGGTGGGCTCACAAAATGGGCGTTGACATTGCAGATTCAGAAGGACGAGAACACATGTATAGACATCGGATGTTTAGGGAAATGCCTATTTTATTCTATAGCTGAACCGCTCGCAAAAAAACCCATCATGGCGGACGTACCTTTGGTACAGTCTCGGAGGCTGCCCCCACCCTGTGGCATCTGAGATTTCCCCTCTCGGCGGTAAGGGAAGCGCGTAGGCGACAAGGAGAGGTGACTGCGAGATGCAGCGATCGCGCTGACCGCCACTCGTCTTTCATCACAGCCCCCGTCCTCAGAAGAAGAACTCGCACTCCCAGGAGTGTCCAAAGTAAGGACGGATTCATAGATGTGTTGGTCCATCACATTATCTGAATTATTATGTCGCCTCTATTCCCTACACATGCTCGCAGGATTTCTTCCATTGTTGAGCACTATATTGTGCAAACGCTTCTCTGCAAAAGTTTCCTTTTCTTTTAAGGATGCACCAATTGTTTCTGCTGCCTCGCGCCCTTTTATAAATCCCCAAACACGTTCTATTGGATTTAGATCGGGATGGTACGGTGGAAGACGGAGAGGAATGTGGCCATGTTCAATGATTATTTGATCAACGACCTATCGTTTTCCAATGGATATACTTTGAATCATTTGTAATAATTGGGTTTTGTGACTAACAGCAGTTACTGTGTGAAGCACACTGTCACTGCTCACTAGCCACGGCCAAACAGGGACTGGAACTCCAAGACACGGCTTATTTTCTGTTGATCATTTGGACAACCCCTACTGTAGAAACACGAAAGCCGCCTTTCGTCTGATCATTCTCACTCATCAGTTTGTTATCGCCAAGCTCGCAGTGTTGAATTACCGCGCGACCCAAGAGAGAAAGACAGAGAGAGAGCTATGTTGTGACAAAGAGCGCAGGCAGGCGGGGAAATGTTAGGAGCTTTGGAGGGAGAGGCCACGTTCGGGCATGCGTATTGGAAGGTATTTTTGAGAGTGGTAGAGCAATAGTAAACTTATTTAAAGGCTGATAATATATGTACACGAATCATGACAAATGATGACATATGACAAAGTTTTATAATGCTTATGTTTGCTTATTTTAGCATAAATGCCTTTTTTGCAAAAATAAATTTTTTAGGACTTTTTTGCCTCTTTATTTATTATTTTTATACACAATGTTAAGATATCGGAAAATCGGCGATGGTCCAACGTGACCATTCATTACGAAACCTTCAATTCACGTCTTGGTATTTTAAAATACAGGAAAATTCCTGAAAGTATACCAACTGATTTTTCTCCATTTCCATATTTCATAAAGATCAGCCATGATCTGAGAACGGTCGATAGACAATACACCGAGAGCACCAAAATTTTAAGTGGAAATAAATATAAATTCCCGGAAGGTTTCTGTGTTGCTACTGTTGGACTTCTAAAATATATACCAGTCACATCGTTCAGATATCCTTCTCCGCATTCAAACTGATTTGGTTTCCGTGTCGTCGGAAATGTGAAATTGTGACCCCTGAAAAGTTACTGGTAATATGCAAATATTACTGGTTAATGCAAACTATTAATAATAAAACGTAGAAGAGTTGTAAATATGTAAATTTAGTTTGACATTAAAATGTACGAACTGGTTTTGTGCATTTAAGTTTACAAAACAATATAGACAAAAATTACAATTTCTCATTTTATTGTGTATGTAGCTTATGACAGTGCCTTTTTTCTCCTTATTCTTGACTTTCCAGTGCCTTTTTAGGCGCCTAAAAGACGATTTTTTAGTGCCTAAACATCAGATGTCTACACATGTATGAGTAATTCGAATACACCTATTGAAAGCAAACTGAATTATTATTTGTATACATAGTAGAATTTAAGGATTACAACGTAGTTTAATTAATCAGACAATACTGATTAAATAATAAATACGTAATAAATAAATGCAGAAAAAATCAGTAAATAAATAATACAGATACAAAAAATAAATAATAATTAAATGAAAATAATAAATAAATTTCACTTATGGGTTATGCACAAAATTTTCATAATAATATTTAACAAAAAAATGTTCGTACACTTACTAACACTCCACAGAATGCGTGTCTTAGTGTACATCGAAGTAACAAGTCACCAGCGATGTCCTTTGCCATCGTTCTTGAACGAACACGTTTGGAAATCTGACACTGGTTGATAGACGCCGCGTAACGTTCCTGGAGGTGCCGAAGCAACGGTTCTCCCATTGAGGGAAGCGCGGAGGTCCCGAAAGTTACTGATACAAAATGCCTATAAAACACTATTTCTGATATTTCATAGCACTTCAAAATTTGTATATATAGGTTGTGCAAGGTGTTCTTTCAGTTGGTGAAATTTCGTGACAATACGAGTATCCAGCACGAGTATTGGGTGTGAGAACAATAAGAGAAGTTCTGAGAAGGACGATGTTTTGAAAAATGTTTATGGCGCTTTATCAGCAGAGGAAAAACTCTTGTCATCTGAGAGATAGACCGCATGTGCTCTCGTCACTTTCCCTGCCTCCCAGATTTCTCCCTCTCCACCAGTATGTTCTCGTAGTCACGAAACAGTGGCCTTTCCGTCCTGTCGTCCATTTCGCCCTGCAGTCCATTTCGTCCTGTAGTCCATTTCGTTCTTTTCGTCCATTTAGTAAATTTGGCACTTACATCTATTTCGTCATTGGCATAGATTTCGTCCTGTCGACGTTTCTTCCATTTCGTTCTGTCGTCCATTGCGTCGTTTTATTCATTTTGTCACGTCGTCCATTTCCTCCAGTATTCCATTTTGTGCATTTCGTAATTTCTGTCCATTCGATCCTGTCGCCCATTTCGTCTTGTCGTCCATTTCGTCCCGTCGTTCATCTCGTCCCGTCATCTTTTCGTCCATTTCGCCCTTTCCGTCCAAATCGCTCTTTCCGTCCAATTCGTCTTTTCCGTCCAATTCGACTTTCCGTCCAAATCGCTCTTTCCGTCCAATTCGTCTTTTCCGTCCAATTCGTCTTTCCGTCCAATTCGTCTTTTCCGTCCAATTCGTCTTTTCCGTCCAATTCGTCTTTTCCGTCCAATTCTTTTCCGTCCAATTCGTCTTTTCCGTCCAATTCGTCTTTTCCGTCCAATTCGTCTTTTCCGTCCAATTCGTCTTTCCCGTCCAATTCGTTTTTCCCGTCCAATTCGTCTTTCCCGTCCAATTAGTCTTTCCCGCCCAATTCGTCTATTCCGTCCAATTCGTCTTTTCCGTCAAATGTGTCACTTCCGTCCAATTCGTCCTGCCGTCTTTTCTTTCATTTCATTTTCGTCCATTTCGTCATTTTCGTCCGTTTCGTCCTGTCGTCTTTTTGGTTCCTTTTGAAAAGAATTTTTTTGTTATTGCTTAAACAGAAATAACAATTTAGATCAGACCCGTGACCCCTTATTAAGGCCGCCTATAAGGCCGACCCGTATTCTACAGGTGACCCCTATGAATACGGGTAGGTTGGACCCGGACTTTTCTAAGACAGGCAGGCGGGCGGGATGACGGGTCTGGGGGTATCTTCTCCCCCATACGTCACATACAGTTTTTCACTAAATAAATAAATAAATGTCAAGAGCTCTAGTATGTAGACGTGTGAATTTTGGCAAAAACATTCGCTCGAGTCAGGCGTCTCCGCGCCGACGCTGGGTGTAAGGAGATAGCTGTTTAACGGACATATCGACTGGCCATCTTTCGGCTCCCGATTATCTGCAGATAAGTCGACCGTCTTCGAGAGCTCCACCGCTCGACCGACGGCGGACGCTCGGTTGCTTCGCGGCTCAACGCATGCACGGGATATAAAGTCGCCGCGCATAGTGATCACAAAACTCTCAATTAATTGTAATTAATTAATAATAATCGAAAGAAAATACGATTTCAATACAAGAATTAATTGGTTGAAAAGTAACTATTTATTGATTAACTGGAAATAATTTTAGAGAAACAAAACAATACAATATTTTAAAGAATTAAAGACAAACAAAGAGTATGAAAGAGTAGAATGCCAAGAATTCGAATCACAAAGAATCCAATCCAAACTTCCCAAAAGCATTAAAGAATATTTAAATACTGAAGCAGGGTGCAAAAAAACATTAGATTACTTAAAGAGAACGAAAAAATATAACATTATCTAAGTTGTATACAAAATAAAGGATAATTGATTATATTATGTGATGTAAGTAAATAATAACCTGTGAAATGTGTAAAAATAATGATGTGTTGTATGTAAATAATGATTTGTGATGTAAGTAAACAAGGATATGTGATGATGTAAATAATAATAGGTGATGTATGCAAATAATGATCTATGAAGTATATAAATAATATGTAAGTAAATAATCTATGAAATATGTAAAAATAATGATATGTCTTGTAGGTAAGTAATGTTTTGTGATGTAAGTAAACAATGATATATGATGATGTAAATAATGATAGGTGATGTAGGCAAATAACGATAGGTGATGAATGCAAAAAATGCTAGGTGATGTATGCAAATCATGATATGTGAAGTATGTAAATAATATGTGATATGAGAATAATGATATACGATACAAGTAAATAATAATGTAAACTCTAGATGTGGTTCAAGTATGAGAATTGCACTGTGTATCAAAATATGTAATATTGAAGAGGTCGCTGATGACCAATGTAGTTATAAAGTGACCTAAAATAAAATTAATAATAAAAAAAGAGTATGAAATAAAATTAAAATCACATTTTTACAATTAATACAATCTACTGAACTTACAATCAGTACTATTCAATATATACTCTTTACTATCAATACAAAGGAATAAAAATGAAAATCTAAAATAATTTTCATCAATTCTTTTTACATTGTAAGTTATTAAACAATGTTGAAAAAGAAGGTTTATTAATTGGAATCTCCAATAATATAAATATGGACTTGGATTATATTTTCAAATAAGCAAAGAAAATACTATGTAAGGCAGAAAGTTTACATTCCGGAATTATATATAAAAGCACAAAAATATTGGCAGAGAAAATAATTCGTTTCGTACCAATTGTAACGTCATTTAAGTTTCTTACAAATCCCAATATACGGCATATTTATTAAAAACAATGATATTTGTTCATAATTTTATGAATATATATTAAAAACAATGATATTTGTTCATAATTTTATGAGTATATATTAAAAACGCATATGCTAAACATAACTGAGGTGGTCACTATTTTTCTTTGCGTGAAAACGTCTTGTCATAAGCAGGAAAAATGAACAATTGTGTTTAAGGCATTTTGACTTAAACACAATTTTGTATCCAAGACTAGAAGAAAATAGGAATAAATTTCAAGAAAAGAAAGCTTAGAAAATTAAATTTACCTTAAAATACATTTACGTGAAAATAAGCTAATTCTTCGTCAGAATTGTTAATTTTTCATAATTCTTGCATTTATACCAAAATCATTTACAAATGTTCATTAGAGTAAAACAGGCAATTTCCTAAATATCCGATGTTTAGTTATTACACAGAAAGAAATTTATCTCGAACACGCGAATATCCTTTCTTTGAATTCACAAGTATAACTTCAGTAGATCCACTTCAGGTTCTCCAGTGCGTCGGGCTGTGGTATTTTGAAGTCTTTATATACATATTTTTTATTTTTAAAATTATTTACATTTTGTTTATAAATTTAGTTTTGTAAAATGGAAATTATTGGTCGATTATTTTAAAAACCAATCCATACTCCTTTTTTTCCTGGAACTTAGCATCCGATATTTACTCCGACGTGGCGGCCGAGCCTTGCAAGGCGCAGTTCCCTGGAACGGAGTCCGCCGGTTATCGGCAACCGAACGAGTCCCGGCCGGTCACCGGCAACCGGGAGTCCCCAACCGGCTGCGAAGGATGGTTGAGTGCGTGGTCTCGTGAGAAAGAGGCGAGCGAGCGCTGGCCGGTAAAAATCGTGGAGAATGCAGACGTCTTGTACCGGGAGCGGTAGCTCAGTGCATCAACTGATGTCACTGCAGCGCCTCTGACCGGGAGGTCCTAGATTCGAGTCCTGACGGCGGCAGGAGTTTCGGCATTAGCTTTTCAGCTAGGTCGAATTCAGTCGCTGTCTGGAGGAGAATCCTAGCGGCCGGCTGCTCTGATCGGTAGTTTTCCGTGGTTTCTCCGATCAACACCAGGCGAATGCCGGAGCAGCACCCTAACAAACGGGCCACGGACCGCGCGCGATGTCCTTCCTTGTCCTATCCTCTCCCCTTACACACACACTTACACTAACATGCACTACACTACCACATACTCCGGGAGACCGGTCGGGAGCTTAGAGCTTGTCCCGGCTGGGGCGGTGCCCCGCTGGTGGGAGAGTCCTGGTTAGGGAGAAACCCCCCTAGCTGACGGTAGGTCGGCGCCGGATCTCGCCATCCAGCGGGGGAAGATCACTGCCATCTTCGGAGAAAAGCATGCACTACACTAACGGGACTAATGACCAAAGCAGTTGACGCGCCCGGAAACACGAAAAAATCAATCAATCAGACGTCTAGTAGTATGACTAATGTTGTAGTAAATGGACATACGTAATTTTTTTAATAATCGTGAATATTATATTTAGAGATTTCTCTGATTTTGCATATTTTTGTTCATTGCTACAGGGCATAACTAAGTGAAAATTCTTGACATTTGGTTAGAATTGTAGATTAATATGTTACTGCATATTTGAGCATATTTGGCCGATTTTTCCTGTTGGTGCATATTCGAGTATTATAGGCTCACATTTTGCATTTTTCATTAAAATAGAAACAGCTCTAAAACGGTTTCAACTTGTCATACTGTTTATTTATTTGATATCGTATAAAAAAGAGCTTCTCCCACTTTCAATTTTTTTACTTGTCGTATACGTACGGAGTATGGACGTGGTGTAGAGAAAGTTATGTAACGGTGCGAAAAATCGATTTCGAGATGTCAACGGAAATACACGCTTTGGTGTCCTCTGATACTCTTTTTGAAACGTCCGTCTGTCTGTTAGACAGGCAGGCAGTGAGGACGTCCGTGAAAACCACTAGCGCCTAAACCATACGTAGGATTTTTTCCAAAATGAATATTCCCTGGTCGATTTATCTCGATTCGAGGCGCTGTCATTTTCAAAAACTTTCTTCAAAAAATTGGGGGCACTTTACATTTAGCCCCCCGGATATTTTCAAAATTTTCTCAAAAACGGCTCTAATTTTTTTCATTAAATTTCTTGTAAAAATAAAGTAAATGCGTTTGTAAAGGATGGATAGGTCCGATTTTCACGGTTAACAGTGAATTTTCTAAAATTGCAAAATTTTGAATTTTTTCGGCGTCTACCTACAACTACAAAATTGAAGATAGCAATTTTTTCTTCAAATGAAGTTTGTTGCCCATAATTGGTTCTTTCATAGGGGGCATGTACATTTTTGAAAATTTTAGTAGTTTTCGTGCAATATTGCATGAAATATTTGCATTTTATGAAAATACAAAAACAAGATTTTCTCAAAAACAGCTCCAATTTTTTCTTTACACCTTTGGTAGGGATGGTGCTAAATGCGCTCTATAAGATGACATAAACACCATATTCGTCTATTCATTTGTTTTTTCAAAAATGTCAAAAATTTAATTTTTTGACTTGCCTTTTGCGACGTACTTATTTATATTAGCGTCAATTTGTTCATATTATTGTGTTTATGAGTACATGTACTTTAAATAATGCCATATAAAGTTTATCGAAAACTCAATAGTTTTGTGTTAAAAGGAGTTCAAAATTCTGCATTTTCAGAAACACTCAAACGCCATTTTCTGAAAATGACCGCAACTTTTTCCAAACTTTTCTAATGGGAAGTGCTAATTGCACTGTTAAAGATGACAATAAAGTTCACTTTGCTTTATTCCATTGATTTTTCAAAAATTACAGAAATGCTTTTTTTAATATCTCTCTCGCCGTTAATATGCACCTTTCATGCGATTTGCTAACACTATTCCATTTGCGAGTTAAACTACCTCAAATTACTTTAAATGTAGGTTTTCGAAAACTCCCAAAATTTCTGCGAAAAGAGCTTCAAATTTCCCATTAACAGTCACGCTTTAACGCAATTTTCTTGGAATCGGTTCAAAATTTTTCAATGAAAATTGTTATTTGTGACGAGGCTTTACTCTTCTTTAATATTTTAAAATAATATTTCGGTTATTAAGAAACCGAAAAATTCTGAAAATTAAAAAAAAAATTGAGTGGTGATAGATGGCAGCTGGCAAGAGGATGGGGCAAGACCGTAAAGTCAGTCCATACCAATAAAATTAGAAAACTTTGCTACGAGAAAGCCATTCTGTAGCATCACTAGTTACATTCTCGTATACATACTTAAATACAGAGTAATGTACGGAATATAGAGAATGTTATATAATGCGGAAAATCGATTTCCAGATTTCAACGGAAATACATATTTTGGGGTCACCGATATAGAAATTTTTTTTTTCCAAAACGACCGTCCGTCTGTCCGTTTGCCTGTCCGTCAGTGACACTACTAGTGCCTAAATCATGCGTATGATTTTTTCTAAGATGGATATTCGCCGGTTGATATTGCTCGAATCGAGGTGCTGCGATTTTGAAAAACTTTCTTTAAAATTTGGGAATATTTTACATGAAGCCCCACGGACATTCCAAAATTTTCTCAAAAATAGCTCAAAATTTTTTCTTTAAATATTTTGAAAGAATAGCGTAAAATGCACTTATGTTGGCTTATGTCTGACTTTCTCTGTTTACCCTGAATTTTTGAAAATTTAAAAGTTTAAATTTTTCGGGCGTCTTTCTACAACTAAAAAATTGAAGATAGAGATTTTTCCTATAACTCCCATATTTCCATCTTCATATTTAGTTGTTTTATAAACTTCATGGGCATTTTTTGAAAATTTTATTAGTTTCGAGTAATTTTGAGTGCATTATGTGCAATTTAAAAATAACAAACAGAAGATTTTTTCGAAAACGGGTCCAAATTTTATCTTTAAACTTTTGGTAGAGACAGTGCTAAATGTACTCTATGAGATGATATCAACGTCATTTTGATCTTTTCAAAAATTACAAAGATGTATTTTTTCGCTTGTCTCTCACGTCGCTAACCATGTAAATACATTAGCGGCTATTTGTTTACATTATTACATTGATGAGTACCTGTGTTTAAATATTGTCAAATAAAGATTCTCGAAAACTCAAGAGTTACCTGTGAAAATATGCAAAAAATTTCCGCATTTTCAGAAATGCTCAAACGCCATTTTCTCAAAACTGGCTCCAATTTTTTCTTCAAACTTTTCCAATGGATATTTCTAATTGCACTGTTTACTATGTCATAAAGTTCATTTTGGGGTGTTCTTTTGTTTTTTTGAAAAATTTCACAATTTTATTATTATTATTATTATTATTATTATTATTATTATTATTATTATTATTATTATTAATTTTGAAATATCTCTCACGCCGTTAATATACACATTTCCAGTAAACACTATTGCATTTGTGAGTAAAGTGATTCAAATGACTTCCAATGTTTTTTAAAAACTCAAAAATTATCTGTGAAAAAGAGCTTTAAATTTCACATTTACAGAAACAAACGCAATTTTCTTAAAACCAAATTTTTCAATGAAAATTGCCATTTAGAACGAGATTTTACTCTTCTTGAATATTCTTAATGTAGTATTTCGGTTCTATTATAGATATGGGGATAATCAAACCACAATTATAAAAATAAATAATATATATTTTATGCCCAAAGTAACTTTTGGGGCTTATAGACATATTTTCCCATCCTCAGTGGGTTTCTAACTAAAAGGAAAAATTGAGTGATTAACATAAAGGGGAACAGTGATATAAAGAATAAAATAGACAAAAGAAGTGAAATGAATAATACAATGATAAAATTTTGAAAAAAAAAAAAAAAAAAGAAATAACTTACTGCCCAAGCAATGTGGATAACACCTAAACATTCAAAATAAAACCGGATATACTCCAGTGATGAACCAGTAGGGTGGCCACTAGGCTATTTTCATCTTCATTGCATTGAATTCCCTGATGGCTTGGAATCCACACCTGCTCTATATTATATTTGTTTGTAATTAGCCAAATAATTATTTGACATTAATTTGTGTGTTTCATTCAAAAGTTTTAATTACACCTCTCTTTGGCCTTCAATTTCTTGGACTTCAAGAATCAAAATATTTAATTATAAAAAACATTAAATTATAAAAATATTTAATATTCACACTATTTAAATTACGCGGTTAATTGTTTCCAAAACTCTTTATTTCTATATAGATTTCAATTCTGGTTGACATGTTTCTCAATACAATTCAATTTCTGAATACAAATCACATTTAAAACATTATAAAGTAATGCTATGCATTGGGCATTGATACCGCTCTTCAGGCTAAAACAATAATCAACCTCCATTACAATAAAATCAATTTTCATTTTGTGCTTTTTATTTCTGAATCATCCACCATAACACTCAACGGATGATTGTCAAAAAAAAGAAGGAAAAAATTAAAATTGATTGTATTGTAACAAAGGTTAACTATTATTTTGACCTGAAGATGGGCATAATTAGTGCCCAGAATGTGGCATAATTTTTATATTGTAATTGTGATTATATTCAGAAACATGTCAATCAAATTTGTAGTCTAGAAGAAATAAAGTAGGTATTTTGGAAACAATTAGAAACATCATGTAAATATTTGGAATATTAACTGATTTTATAATTTAATGTCTGTCAAAAAATTGAACGTCAAAAAGAAATAAGAATTTCTCATAGAGCAAATAATTTTTTCTCATATATCCTTAATTAGTAAATCTGTGTTACTGGTGTCGATTAATACAGATTGAAATTTGACAATTTTCTTCATACATTTTCTTATTAGTATCAAAGTTACAACATTCCAGCAAATAATTTTAAAATAGACATAGTTGGCTAAATGAGAGTAACATGGATATGTGTTGGATATTCTGAATTCACACACAAATTATTAGGCACAACCAGCTATTAATTAAAACATCCAACTTATTCTTATATATTAAAAGATTTTGGCTACAGTGTTCACTTAAACCGACTTTAAACTATTCTTGGAGTGAACACTTCAAACAATTTAGTGCCAAGAATAATTTTAAAAACATATGTATGTCAATACAATGTACAAAAGATGGCCTAATGAAGCAGTAGACTAATACTTATATTTTTTTTAATAATCATGAATGTTGTATTAATGACATGTGTATCAATACTAACAATATTCATATGCATGGGTTAAATGTAACAGTAATAAACAGATATATTGTGGAATTAATTGAGAGATGTTGAATAAAACCAAGTGAAGATAGTAAGTCAACAATGGCGCAAAATAACAGAATTAATATATTCGTTAACTTCCTCTCTAATTAGTATTTTCTCGTAATTGCGAGTTTCGGCGATTAAGATATATAAACTACATCAATAGATTTTTAAAGAAGCTTTTTAATGGACTCTAAGCTTACGGACTCGGTTCTTTTCGGATTGGATTTATTTCACGTCGAAAACAGTAAAAAAACAAAACAACACTAAAGCAAGTCTAGTTGGAAGGAGCTTCGATACGCTGTTGTTTTACTCATTGTTAGTTCACGAATGTACTCGCTTGTTTACGAGGCTAGACGAACGGTCGTGTAAACTGCATCCCCGACTGTGAGAAATTTCGGGTTAGTGCCCTTTGAAAGTTAATTACTATGTTTAACTGGAGCAGAATTCGAAGCAAAAATGCATCGCGCCATGAGCAATACAGATGGAACAGTGTATCGCGCCGTTTCCAGTATGGTAAGCTGGTTCTACAAGATTCTTGGACATTGTGGTTCCATCAACGGGACAGATCTCGTTCATGGTCAGATAATTTGCGAGCTCTGATCAATTTTAGTACCCTAGAAGAATTCTGGGACATGTTGAACCTTGTTCTTCCTGCTAGCCAATTGTTGGATGGGAGTGACTATTGTGTGTTTAAAGAGGGAATCGTCCCAATGTGGGAGGACAAGGCAAACCGGCGAGGTGGCCGATGGGTCATCAAGCTCCCGCGCGGACACAGAACACGAACTCTCGACACGATATGGGAAGAAACTCTAATAGCAATGCTCGATGATTTATTCACCAACAGCGCCGACGTCTGCGGAGCCGTGCTGAACGTTCGTAGAAATTTCGACAAAATTGCAATTTGGGTTAAAGATTCCTCGAACAAGGCAAGTGTGCTAGCTATTGGATGGAACTTGAAGGAATGTTTAGGCCTTGGAGAGGAGTTAAATTTAGAATTTGAACCTCACATAGACGCGATGATGAAATCAACTTGATACTAAACAGTAATTCGTGATTATCTTGATTATTTCCATAAGTGAAAGTTAATTGTTTTTTGTGCAGACTATTTTAGGTGTTTTGATGGTATAGTGTTTTTTGTGTATAATGTATGTTATTGTGTGTATTTTAGTTATTTTATTTAATCAAACGATTCAACATAATTTGAAATTCAGCTTAATGTTATTTGGTTAAGAACATCAATTATATTATTCATGAAATTGTATAATAAACAATGATATGTGACTATCTGCATTATTTCCGGGAGTGTTAAATTATAATATATAAATGAGAATGTTAAAAGCTCAGAGCATGGACATTAGCAATACATAATAATTGTTGATTTGAAGGAAATTTTCTGTTACTTATAGTTGATAGTTTACTTTTCAATGAAGTATTAAATTTTTAGTACCTACTCAAATTGAAGAGTAGTGCAGACTATTTTATTTTGTGTTAAGTTAATTTATAATGGTAATTAAAAGATTTATTTTATGTGTTAATTTGAAGCAAGCCAAATTAAATAGTGTATTATGTTGTAGTATAATTTTGTTTTGGATAATGGATAATGGTATTCATATTCCAATGATGAATAAAATTCATTTCCACATATCTGGATTTAAGCAATAACTTTCATCTTTATTTCTAACCATGTAGTTCTTCATATTATGTGTGTATGTGTGAATATAGGTGTATTGTAGGTACATTATTATAATAATAACATGTTTGTTCCATAAGTAGTGTGGTAAGTAGTGTCCCATAAGTGTTAATTTAAACCATGCAAAATGAAATATGTATCATGTTTTAGGAAAATTTTGTTATGGATAATGTTATTCATATTTCTATGATGAACAAAATTCATGTCCACAAATGTGGATTTAAGCAATATATTTAATATTTATTTCTGACAACGTAATTCTTCATAATATAACTGTAACTTATGTGTATGTGTGAGTGTAAATGTACATTGTAGGGTACCAGTACATTATAATAATAACATATTTGTCCCATAAGTACAACACAAGCCATGTGTAAAGAGTCACAGTATTTTCATAACTATACAACGAACAAGATATTTCAAAACCTAAATAAACATAGAAATACATATTAAATACCAATATGATACTAATTATATTACAGAAAATTTTAATGACATTTGCAATAAAAAAGAATATAAAACAAAACTTTACAAAGCATATTGATTTGATTAGTGGCACTGCAAGGAGTCTAAAATAAAATTAATGAAAAAACAAGAGAGAAAGAAATTGTTTGGAATCTGGGCTGTGTCCATCCGTTATGCCCATCATTTATTTTTGGGATGTCAAACACAGAATACAAAGTTGTTAGTAATTTATATTAATGGAGATGCATATTTTTGATCTATATATCTTTTAGTACTATAGAATGTATGGTTTTAAAAGAAAGCTTCAAGTTTATTTTTAAATGTCTGTATTGAATTTAGGCTTTTATATTTATTAGAGAGTGTTATATAGTGTAATGGCTTCTATAAAGTACTTTTTTTTGAGTGACGTTGCACTTTGAGGGACATTCAGATTTCTTTTTTGTCTTCTATCGTAATTATGAACTACTGCATTTAGAGTAGTAGAATTATTGTTTTTTTATAAGAGTCTCTTTTGCGGAGATTATTATTTCAAATATGTGCATGTGTGATTTTTAATTTTTTGGACAATAGTTTGCAAGACTCAGTCTTATGATTGTTTGTCATTGTTCTCAAAATGCTTTTTTGGATGATGAAATTGGTAATACTTTCTGAGGAATTTTCGAAGAATATGATTCCAAATTTTAGACATTAATTATTATTTGCAAAGTACACTGTTCATAATATATATAAGTTAGAATGTGACTCAGGGAAGTAGAAGGCATTGCATGTCTGGGCAAGCTTGTTATTTAGATCTGTAATGTGAGAGTTCCAGTTAAGGTTATTGTGAATAGGAAAGCCAAGGAAAGTTGTTTTGGGGCTATTTATACAGTTTTATTTTATGACCAATGAGAGTGAGAAACAAGCTCAGAAGAATTTCTTTCTGACTTAAGGCATAGGCTATAGGCATATATTATTTGAATTGAGAAAAGTTTTTAGTACACCATTGAAGCATTTTTCTAGAAGTTTTGAAAATCCAGTTAGTATGGATATTGGGGTCTATTAACTCATTGGGTTGTCAGTGCTGCCTTTTTTAATAGTGGCTTAATTTTTTTTGGGGGTGTTTTATTTTCTGGGAAGATACTTGGCATTAAGTATTTGTTACAAATGTGAGTGAACAGTTCTATTTTGATGTTGCAGTACATTTAATGAGAGAGTCATGAATATTATAAAGTCCTATAGTAGAATTTAGTTTCATATCATGATGATACATATATCCTTTCATATGATTTATGATTTTTTGTATTTCTAACGGTGATGTTTCAGTGATATTTAGGGAGTTTACATTTGCTGTTGAGTGGGTATTTCAGTGCATATTTATATTATTTAAAGAGTTATGATGAATTATTTATTCACCTTGTTTTGAGAAATGTATACTGATTTGGTTTGCTATTTCTTGTGTGTTTGTGCTAAACATTACTTTTGCATATAAGTTCGATGTCCTTAATGATTTTGTTTAACGTTTTTAGAGTATTTTTTACAATATTCCAAATTGCTTTTGATTTGTATAGTTCATTGGCTATGTATTTATAATTCATTATTACCTTGGCTTGCTTAATTACTTTCTTCAGTATACTTTTGTATGTTTTGTATTTAGCAAAAAAAATCAGAACTGCATTTGATGCAAAGGATTGGTTCATACATATTGCATTACCTTTCGCATGATCTTCTGATTGTTTTGGTTACTCACAATTTGTGTGTGTGTTTTTTGTTTGAATTTTTCTTTTCTTTAGTGTCGGTGGGAAAATCGGTATTGAAATGAAAAGGAGTATATTGATAAAAAAGTTAAATTTGCCATTGATATTCATTGACTTGTACACTTCATCCCAGTTTTCTGAGGTTGTGATTAAATTAGTAGATGAGCTAAATTTGTTTGGATTGTTTTGAGAAAAGTTTCAGATTTCTCTATAGAGTGTTTCTTTAATCATATTTGTGTCCATATCAATTTTAAAAATTTGGGCTGTGGGGACACTAATGCCTCTGTTGAATGTAACAACTGAATAGCACATTAGCGTGTATTATTATTTGGTCAATAGCAGTACTACCTTTTTTTAGATATTGTGGTAGGTTGATTTATAGTGGTTTGTAAGTTAATAGTTTGTTGAAAGTTTAAGTACCATACATTATTTTTATATGAGCACCATTTGATTTTAACATGTGGTTTATATTGAAATCACCACAAAATAAAATTGTATAGTTTCTGAATCTTTGTATTTTAACAAGAACAATTTCAAGATTTTTCAAGAAAACATTTGTGTACTGTAGGGCAGTCATACTTCCTTAAAATCAAAGTTCTGTGTTTTGGTAAATCTACAATAGATCTTTCAAAATCTATCATTTTAGAGAGAGGAGTATGCTGTGATTGCCACATAGTGAATATAATAACAATGATGCAAGTACCACCATACACATAATGTGATTTGCCTAAATGAACCACTTGTTGACTTGTAGCAAATTCAGCTTGTAAATGGGTGAGGGGGATCCCAGCATTTAAGAAAGTGTGCACAGAATGCCCTTCTTCCCATAGTTTGTCATACACAGTTTTGAGCTGTTTTTTATTCAATAAATAAATAAATAAAATTTGTTAATTTTTAATATACAAATGTGTATGTTCAAGGCGAAGACGAATCGCCTGAACTTCTCGATGACAATGAATATTTCATTCATCCATCTCTCTTTTCTTGCTTCGTACACTGTCCAACCAACACATTGCTTGTGCCGGAGTGTCTGCCTATACTGCGGGTTTCTTGTCGGCCTCCATCTCTCGCATGTGGACATAGCAATTACCGTCATGTTTTAACAGCGACGGCGAGATGTTTGAAGGTAATTTTGCCAGTACTTTGCCATCAATCGTTCGGTGTTCGGAAGAAGAAAAAAACACTATGTGTTGTAAATTTTGAAATTCAACAACACAAATAACAATCGGGGAACTCACGAAATGTTTGTCTTACATAAAAGTTCTAGAGCACGAATCAGGAAGCGTAAGAAAACGCCAGTGTACACACTCTCTACCGACATGGCTTTTAATGATCCATAATTGCCCGTTCCTTGCAATAAGTGTAGGATTTTAATTCTCATAAACCAAATGAACTAGAATATTACACATTACGGCTTCGAGAAATGAATGAGTTGAATTATAAGGGGGAAAAGCAAAGAAAACTTTTCTTCAATAAATTAAATTAGGATTCCTTCGTATAAGAACTGTCAGATGGGAAAACAGTTATTGTATTAATTTAATTTTCGAATTGAATTTAAGTTTGTATATATTTTATTTTTATTTTTAGAACACTCCTGTTTTTGTTCTGGAATCCTCCGTAAGGTTATCTCTATTATAGGTACATAATTAAAATTATTATAACATAATATTAAACAACACCGAGAAGCCCAAACATGTAAGAAGGTAGAGGTTCACCTTGTGTCAGTTGTAGAAATCAGAAAGTCATAACGCATCATATTGCTGTACATTTAAATTATGATTATTATCATGTAAAGTTTTAAACTTGTGTACAGTATTCTATTTATTAAAAATTGTTCGTTTGAACCATCGCAATCCAAAATATTCAAAATTTGGGAAACTTTTTTGACGCACGGGAAGAAGAGCTCTCCCACATCGTTTCTGTACGTTCTTACTTTGAAGTATAGATTGACGTTCAAAAAGGTGGTTATCAATACTCAGGTTTCTTCAGACTTCGGAAGGCATTTTCATATTTTCTGCAATGGCTGTTTTAATTTTGAGGATATAATTTATTTCCTTAAATTGAAATTGTTAGAAGTTTCGAGTATATTGCTAAACCGCTAGATTTGCTAAAAATTTCATTTGCACAAAGGAATGCCATTTCCTTTCCCAAGTTCCAATCATTATAGAAGTTTAATTCATTACATTATTGAGTTTTTTCTTTAATATAAATCTCTGCTTCTTATAACAAACAATGACTGATGTAACGATCTTAGGGACACACTAAGATCAGTTGGCATTGACTCGAAAGAACTAAGTGAACAGAACGGAAATCTGAAAAAGGGAATACAAAAGAGAGAAGGCGTGAAAAACATAATTATAAAGTTAAGCATCAGGCTCTATATCAGCCAATATCCATTCCTTATGGGTATTCACTGAGATGTTCCTCAGTACGAGGCTTTTTCACCTAGCGGTACATATGAAGTTTTTACTCCGCATCTATTTCCATCAAATGCTCTGTCTCCAACGGTATCTAGATAGAAATATTTGATCTTCTTAGGGTTTAACACCCGGTGGTAGATTACTAGAAAGTAATACAGCGTACATTAAACGTAGCCTAGGTTATACATTAAAATCCATTTAGATAAGAAAAACTATACAACGCAAGGCGAGCAGCACAAATACATTCATATCTTCATTTTTAACTAGCATTCTTTGGTGTATTCTATCATGACTCCAATATTTTCCAAAAAAGTTTAATATTATCTTCTCAATTTCCCTTCAGACATCTTCCCTTCAACTCCCTCATACACTATTCTTTGAAACTTTCTCTTTTGCACTACTGATTCCATAGGCACACAAAAAAGTTGTCCGACTTAAAGACTTAACACATGTTTCTCTATGTATTTCGATGTTCTGAATCCGAATCTGAAGCCAGAATTTCGCCAAAACCCTCCAGAATTTTTATTATGAAAAACACCGTAAAATTGTAGATTTAAATTTTACGGCGTTTATTTTGTCAATTTAAGCTAGTGGTGCTACAGAATGGCACATACTTTCTCGTAGTAAAGTTTTCTAATTTTCTTGGTGTGGAATATTACTTCAAGAATATTAAAGAGAGAAAAACATCGTCAGAAATGGTAATCTTCATTAAAAAATTTGAAACCGTTATTAAGAAAATGGCGATTAAGCATTACTGTAAATGCGAAATTTGAAGCTCTTTTTCAAAGAAAACTGTGGAGGTTACGAGAAACTTTATTTAATATTATGTTTATGTCGTCGAAGAAGGTACATTTTGCACTACCCCCACCAAAAATTTAAAGAAAAAATTTGAAGCCGTTTTAAATAAAAGTTTTTTGTTATTTTTTTAAATTGCAAATGTTGCACGCACTATTGCACGAAAATTACTAAAATATTGAAAAATATCTACATGACCTTAATGAAAGAAATATTTACGGACAACAAATTTAATTTGATGAAAAAATCTGTCCTCGATTTTATAGCTGTGGGAAGACGCCGAAAAAAATCTTTTGCATTTTCGAAAATTTAGTTAACCGTGAAAATCGGACCTATGCCACCATTATAAGTATATTTTACTCTATTCTTTAAAAAAAATTAAGAAAAAATTAAGACCACTTTTGAGAAAATTTTGAAAATGTCCGGCGGGCTTCATGTAATGTAACATCAAATTTTAAAAAATGTTTTTCAAAATATAGAATCTTCAACTAGAGCAGGCAGACGGACGGACGGACGAGCGGACGGACGGATGAGCAGACAGAGAGAAAGACAGACAGACAGACAGACGGACGGACGGACGGACGAGCAGACAGACAGAGGGACGGACGGAGGAGCAGACAGACAGACAGACAGACAGAGGGACGGACGGACGGACGGACGGAGGAGCAGACAGACACACGGACGGACGAGCAGACAGACAGACGGACGGACGAGCAGGCAGACAGACGGACGGACGAGCAGACGGACGAGCAGGCAGACGGACGAGCAGGCAGACGGACGAGCAGGCAGACGGACGAGCAGGCAGACGGACGAGCAGGCAGACGGACGAGCAGGCAGACGGACGAGCAGGCAGACGGACGGACGGGCGAGCAGACAGACGGACGGGCGAATTCGGCGCGTTGGTATGTAAAGAGAACGACACGTCTTTGAGTCTGACCACTTTTTTTTTGTGTGCCTGTGGTACTGATCCTCAAACATGACTTCCATTATCATTTCGTCTCTTCCTGAAATAGAGAGAATGCACTCGAAATTCTGGAAAAAAGCGAGAAAAGACAGAGACATGACTCCGGAAGAAACCGGTTCCAGTGCTATCAAGATTCATTCTCCTTTGCCCACCCCCGCCCTCTCCTCCGCCGCCGCCGCCGTTAGCACACTGAGCTCTCGCCGCTCATTTTGCACAGTTCGCGACTTGAGCGTGGCAAATGGCGCGACGGGGCACCGGCCTCCCCCTCCCCACTTCCCCAGGCGTCCAGGGCCGGATTGAGACATTGGCGCCATTGTACGCTGCGGCGTACCCGGCCAATGGCTCCGACCTACCTCAAATAAAGATAATAAAATAAAGAACAGAAAACATCTCTGAGTGACTGACAGAGAATTTCGTGTCTCTTCACAGCATTGACTCTAGTCTTGAGTGTAGTACAGTTTTGAAGAGCTGGCGAAATCCTTCTCCTCTGGAAGAGATGCGGCCCCAGCCTACAGTGCAAGGCTTTTCCCGCGTGGTATCTTCCGCACAAAGCATCGCTTAAGCCGGAACAAAGATCTAAGCTCCCGAGTGATATCCCCGACATGTATTCTGCGAAGAACATGATGAGGTATAAATCCCAAATTTATAGCTGATTTACCCTTGAAAATAAATTGTATTACATCCAAGCGAATATTTTTGTTAACAATCCTCAAAACGTTCATTTCTTTCTGTATTCAAAATTCAAGTTTTATGGCTTAGGTGGGATTACAGAATTTTGGCGTGCACAATTTACTTCTCCCGTAGCACGTCACACAGTTTTTAATAGTTTTGATTACAAAATAAATAAATAAATAAATAAATAAATAAATAAATAAATAAATAAATAAATAAATAAATAAATAAATAAATAAATAAATAAATAAATAAATAAATAAATAAATAAATAAATAAATAAATAAATAAATAAATAAATAAATAAATAAATAAATAAATAAATAAATAAATAAATAAATAAATAAATAAATAAATAAATAAATAAATAAATAAATAAATAAATAAATAAATAAATAAATAAATAAATAAATAAATAAATAAATAAATAAATAAATAAATAAATAAATAAATAAATAAATAAATAAATAAATAAATAAATAAATAAATAAATAAATAAATAAATAAATAAATAAATAAATAAATAAATAAATAAATAAATAAATAAATAAATAAAGAAAAGAAAGAAAGAAAGAAAGAAAGAAAGAAAGAAAGAAAGAAAGAAAGAAAGAAAGAAAGAAAGAAAGAAAGAAAGAAAGAAAGAAAGAAAGAAAGAAAGAAAAAGAAAGAAAGAAAGAAAGAAAGAAAGAAAGAAAGAAAGAAAGAAAGAAAGAAAGAAAGAAAGAAAGAAAGAAAGAAAGAAAGAAAGAAAGAAAGAAAGAAAGAAAGAAAGAAAGAAAGAAAGAAAGAAAGAAAGAAAGAAAGAAAGAAAGAAAGAAAGAAAGAAAGAAAGAAAGAAAGAAAGAAAGAAAGAAAGAAAGAAAGAAAGAAAGAAAGAAAGAAAGAAAGAAAGAAAGAAAGAAAGAAAGAAAGAAAGAAAGAAAGAAAGAAAGAAAGAAAGAAAGATAAATAAATAAATAAATAAATAAATAAATAAATAAATAAATAAATAAATAAATAAATAAATAAATAAATAAATAAATAAATAAATAAATAAATAAATAAAATTAATTAATTAATTAAATTTCTTCCAAAGAAAGGAATGCAAACGAGGGTGGTAAATAGTATTTTAGAAATAGAATAAGTGATTGTGACTATGTTCCTTAAAACTCTGTAACACTTTATTCAGGCTACCTTAAAAGAGCTTATGAAGGAGAAAACAATGACCTAATCGGTGCCGAAACTGAAGTTGTGTAGAGTCTGTGTAAGTTGGATGCTGGCATTTAAAAACTAGTTTTATATGTAGACCATCAAGTTATAGTAATGTTTTATTTTGCGAATATTTTGAATATCTAAATTAACCTTTGCTAACATTTTAAATCTGTTACACGATAAATAACTGAGTCACATACACCTGAAGCGTTAATAAGATAGAAGCTGTGTAACTGCATTGTCAAAAATGCCCACTTGTCAGTCAATTTAAAAGTGAAGAAATTCCGGAAGAATATGGAGTAAAAGCGCTCGTTAAGGAAAACAACTTAAAAATTCAAACCAAAGGTATCTGAAGTGCAGATAATGAAAAGGGGTACTGTTCCTCTGCTATTTTTTCGTTACCTGTTGGAAGAATATCGAAAAAAGCTAAATGGTGGATACTAGAGGATTGAAGAATCTGGGAACGATACAACCGTAAAAGAAGATATAGTCGTCACTACTATGAGAAAGAAATCATGCGTCTGTCTCATGAGGTTCTAAGAAGGCCACATCAATAAAAAAAAAGAATGAAAGATTGGTTTATTGGTGATGACGTGCGCGTTAAGGGCTAAGGCCATTAGTCCTGTAAGTGTAGTGCATGATTTTTATCTCGTAAGGTGGCGGTGATCTTCCTCCGCTGGATGGCGAGATCCGGTGCCGACCTACGTCGGCTTGCGGGAATATTGCTCAACCAGGTATCTTCCACCAGTGTGGCACCACCCCAGCCGAGATTAGCTCTAAGCGCCCGACCGGCCTCCCAAGTGTGGTAGTGTAGTGCATGTGAGGGTGCGTGTGGGTAAGGGAGTGATGATAGCACAAAGAAGAGGAAGGAAAGGTTGCGAGCTGCATTTGGTCCGTTTGTTAGGATACTGCCCCGGCATTTGCCTGGCATTGTTAAGAGAAACCACGGAAAACTAGCGGAGCAAGCGGCAGATGGAATTCTCCTCCTAACATTGGTTGAATTCGAGCCAGCTGTCTAGGTGTCGAAAATCCAGCAACCGCCGGGATTCGAACCATAGGACCTCCCGATCAGAGGCACTACAGTGACATCAGTTGATACCTTGATCCACCTTTGCCGGTAAGTATGAAAGAGAAAATTAGTATTATTCCTTGAAAAACTTCGACATACGTTATTTTTATACCTTCATCCAATCTTTATTTCGTCATACAGCATTTTCTAGTCAATCTATGTAATTGCAATTAGAACACAATCTGGACGAGAACATTTGAACCAATCTTCAGAAAACGATTGTAATTCATAACTGAATCAACTTAAAAAAAGCGTATTTAATTAAAAATTTCAAGTGATTCTTATAACCAATTCTGGAATTTTCATTTTTAAAAGAATTCAGAATTCTATTTAAACCACAATAAAGTAAATAAATTCAACTTTATTTTTGAAGCTTTAGAAGCTGGATTGTCAACGTAAATAAAAGAATTGCTCATTGGTTAGAACGGTAGTCTTCAAAAAGTACTCATCATATTAGTAGAATTTTTTATATTTTTCAATCACAATTTGGAATGTGGGCTTAGAAAAAAATTCAACAACGAGCTGAAGTGTCCTGAAAAAAGAACAAAAAAATAAAATTTATATTAAAACGGGGGAAGATAAAATTGGCAAATTTCGTTGTATATTCCAAATTCGGGTTTGCTCCCCACACAAGTGCTCATCGCCCATTTTCTACTGTTTCATCCAAAATTGCCAATAATGAATTATTTCATACTGCAGCTCTTTCAGTTTAGCCCAGGCATGTTTCTGTAAGAATTTTAAATAATTTCGTTCACTGGTTGCTTTGGTAATCAGAAGAAATAATTACATAGTTTCGTACCGTTTTTTTCATACAGTGATTCAGTTCTTTCAAATTTTTTCGCAAAAGACTGTGTGGATTCTACTAGCATCTTTCTACCGCGAACTTGAATTTCTTACGGATCGCAGTAAACCAATGATTTTGAAATGACGGTTCTATTGCAATAAATGAAAAATAGGAGATTGCGTAATTTCTTGTAACTCACTTGTTCTCCTAATGGCTATGCATTAATCCCAGAAAATCGCAAAGGACCAGAATTGTTAGAAAATGAATTCCACTTTTTATTTAGTTTATGTATATGATGTACATGGACTTATTCATAGTCCATGCCAATCTTTTTGATTAGCAATTTTTTTTGGTGAATGTGAAATAAAACGAAAAATCTACAATATAAATGGAAATGTAAGTGGAGTGTACTGTCGAATGCAGTCACAAAACGGTCTAAGAACGTGAACTACAGAAGGGTCTTCAATACGTACCCAAGTTAGTCGGTGAATGACGACGTTCCAATACGAAGATCGGAAAGCAGTAGGGAAGTTCACATGTTGAGTTCACAGAAATTCTCCCGCGCCAGAAATGTTTGAGAACACCACAGCTACAAGAAGCAATATGTGTACATACCGGGATCAAAAAACAGTGACAAGGTGGCTGTTTCAAACGCGGCACAAATCATGTTTTCATCCAGTTTTCCAATGATCCGTCGAGCAAATGCTGTGATAATCCCTTGATTTGCTTCTGGCAGTAAATGTAGCTTCTCTATCTGTAAACGATTTCTTGATCTCGGTACGGTTTTAGTGGGAATTCAGTTATTTTGTTAGCAGTACCATAATCATTTCCCGTGTTTTCGTGGTGGTGAGTTTTTCACAAGAGACAGAATAAGTGATGAGTCAAAATTTGAGCTCTTTTGCCACTGCAAATAGTTTCATTACACGTGAGAGAATATTTTCTTAGCAATACTCTCGTCAAGAACGCTTGTTACTACTTTTATTCAGCATTTCATTTCGGATAATAAAAGACCGGGGGAGTAGGAATTCCAGAGCAATCGTACAAAGATTGCACGTCTCCACATAGTATAAACTGTTTGTTACAAACAAATAAATATATAAATATATACATATAAATAAATATCTAAATTAATATCTAAATATATAAATAAATAAAAAATTAAACTTCCTGACCTGGCTTGTAGGCGACGTGTGTTCAGGGCCAAAGATGAATGGGCGAAGGTGAGCGATGTGAGAAGAGGCGCAATTTGGTGGTGAAATTTCTTACGAGCATTCAGATAGTACGGTGAATGCACCTTGCCCTTCATTTTTAAAGGTTTTCACTCACTGACTGCACTTGCACTAGGGAGGCTTGCATAAGGCCCTCCCGTTGTTCAAAAACACCACGTGGTGGCTTCATTTGAAATTAAAATTCCTTTACTTTTGACACGTAGAGATTTTTCCTGTTGTTCCCTGTTTGTGAGAAAAAATAGCTACAATGATTTATAAATCAGCCAAAGTAGTTAACAAATTATTCTAATATATTAAAACATTTTATTCAATTGTTATTAAATTATTGCTTTTTTTCACAAAAGTGTAGTTTGCACCGAACGAAGTTTGTCTTTCGTCTTACAATTTATTGACACCAACGTATGAACAATATTACAAGTCTGGAATGAAATACAGAATCATTTGCGAGTTGGAAAGCAAGAGTGAAGTAGTTCGAATCAATTGCCATTTCCTAAATATTATTTTTCAAACGAAACATTCAATTGACAGTTTATCCTCTGAATCCCAAGGCTACAGAAATGAGTTTTATAAAACTCGGCACCTAGGAATATAGATATTTTAGGAAGAGTCCTGCAACACCCGTACACAGTAATAGTATAAGAGAGGGGCAAGTATTCTGGAGCTCAAGGAGGCTAGATTTTCCTCCATACCTCACATAGTATATTTTGTTTATTACAACAAATAAATTAAGCAAAATCGTTCTGGAGGAACAAAATGTGTTTCTCCTGCCCTTCGAGGGTTAAACCACCCATACTCTTTGTCCACCACGCTTGACCTCGGCCTTAGACACTGGAGTTGTTTTGTGTCGGTATTGCGTTTCCTTAAACTTTCAACCAATTACTAGGTCGGTTTTATTGCGTTCTTCTTGCCACTGTTATTAGAGATAGTTGTTATAATCCCGTCAATGTTATAATCATTTTAATTGCATCCTTAAATGAAAAACTTTTGATTGCAGTTCGTATCGTGACTGGCGGCCCTCTAAGCTAGAAACGCTGAATGCATTCCTAACTTGTCTGTCAAAAAGAGTGATGGACGCGTGAATTTCGGAGTGAAAATTCACTCCTACCACAAGATTTTAAATAAAATCGCGTGTTTCTTCTTTCTTTTGAGAGAAAATTAAGGTGTATTGCACGGAAATCATGGGTGCATTTATTCTCTGATTTTGATCGAGGAGCATGAGACAGTTTTGTGAGCAGAGGCGTTGCTTGTAATTCTTAGTCTAATTTTCCTATCTAAAAATGCGTACATTTGAATACAAAGTAAATAAATGAAAGTTAATGCACATATTGGCATTCATCAATGTAGACCGGTATTAATTCGCAACAGTTAGTTCTGTATCTATCATAGGGTGTATATGTAAGTCTTATTGCATATCTCTCAATCCTGGAACTATATTTTCTTGTCACATGGAAAGTTTTTGTGAAAGGAATGGTCGATTAAATCGGTGAAATCACTTACCCTGATAGAGAGAACGTAATTAACTTAATATACATTTAAGCTAACTTGTTTAAAAAGTTGCTAAAATCATTAAATTTCCATGTCTTATCCACAAATAGGAAGTCCTAGTCCTTTATTGAGAGATGCATTCACACAAGTTTCTGCATCTCTAAGGCAAAATAGAATCATATTGAGAGAAATGAACAATTTATATTCGACATATTTTGCAACCATACATGACTTTAACGTTCATTTCATCGGAATCAAACAAAACCAGGATGATTTGCATTTTTATATCTGTTTTTGTAGCTACAGAGAAAAAGGTGGAAGGCTAGTCCAATACGAAGTTATTACTAGATAATTTCATTTAATTTTTTTCTGCATAATTACACATTGAAATGAAACACGAAGATTTTTACATATTTTTACATATTTACATATCCCTATTTTTCTTATATCAGTCCAAGTCAGCTGACAACTCTAGTGACAATATTCTGACATTCACATTCAACCATCGCACGGCGGAACAGATGCAACCTGTCTCATGAATGTCCACTATGGTTTAGCGGAACGGGCAACCATCAACGAAATGTTCGTAAAACAGCATTTAACACATTTAAGCTGTCTTTTTTGTCAATGCCGTTTCGAATGAACTCCCTCCGACGCAAGTGCGCCACTCCAGAACGACCGTGTAAGCAGGAAATGACGGCTGCAACCTCAACCGCGGCTCCGCGCGATTCAGTTCAGCTTAACTCGGCTCACCTTGCCGCGGGGGAAAACGCTACGTGTGGCCGGCGGAGTCTTGGAAAGGTCATATAGCACTTACACACGACGTTATCAGAAAGCATTTATTGTTTGTCTGCATGCTGTCCAGGAGAACCTGTTCCGAAACGACTGGCAATAAAATGGGCTGCACGCGGAGGGGAAAAAAGTTACTTTGCACGATGGCATTCACACTTCCGTTGGGATTATCGTGCGTTTGTGAAAATAAATTACAGACTTGTTTTTGAGTTACTTCAAGGTGATGGAAAAGCGTCCACTCGCTTTGTTCAACAATTCAAATATACGGAACGTGTTTTACTGATCTTAAATATATCCTTTGGAGATTTCTCGTTGAATGTGAATGACTACAATAAAGGCATCAATCTCTGTGGACGTAACATTTTATACTGTTAGAATAATTTTCCGTTGTTAACATTTAAATGTACCTTTAAATTACATCTGACATTAAATGCACGTGAGAATCCCGGATAGGAGTTTTCACAGTGAAGTAAATAACTCAACAACCTACGTACACGATCGACAACAAATGTAATGTTTAATACTTAACATGAAACTGGTATTTCGAAATAACATGCTTTATACCACGTCACAAGTGATCTCAAGAGTTAGAGGTAAAAAGTAACGCCTCTTGGTCAAACTTGCCCTTGTGGTTTTAATTTAACGTCAATACTGTCGTATTAACGCACGTTATTGGAAATAGTAAACTGGCAACACATGTAGTAAAATGAAAGAAAGCATGTAGTTATTAAGAACTTTTTAAGGTTATAGTATTCTGAAATAACCCAAAGAAGCACTATCTTAAATATTATGCTTTAACCAGGTTCAGTACATATTAAAGCTAAATTTTACCTACCACATGAAACATACGTGTTCTACACGTAAGCTTACAGTTTATTATTTTTTTCCCTAGGGCTTTTATCCAGCCAACAGCCGGTTACCCTTTACGCCCCGATAGGACGCATATTCGACCATACACTGGACACCAACACACTTGCGGGCTCCTCTGATCTGGGGTCAGCAGAACGCAAGGCCTTCCGCGACAACACATACATACAAGGTCAAGGGACAAACAGCCATGCCCAAGGCGGGACTCGAACCCGCGACCCTTCGGACCGAAGCGCTGAGTCGGTACTTGCTCTTAGCCATCTCGGCCATCCAGGTCGGCACAGTTCATTATTTCTATTAGCAAATTCCATGGCCATTGATTTCAGAGAAGCAGTGAAGCAACATTTCCAGTCCGCAAGTAAAGAAACGTCTCGGTATTTGCTCTTAGATTCGTCGGAAAATGACGATAACCACAATCGTGATAAGAGTTCATGTTTCATAAATGGACCAACTATACACATCAATAAAATTGTTTACAATATTATGATAACATAAGAACGAATGGAATTTCCTAAATGTTAACAATCAATTTAAAATAATACAACCAATCTTAAGATTTACATGTTAACATAATATATTTACAAATGATAAGTGAAGTTAGACATTTGTGGAAAGATCACTCAATTTCGTTATTACGAAAGCGTGTATTCCACAAATCTTTAAAACAGCTATAAATAGATTGAATGCCTAGTTGTGTTGTCAGGCTATTATTTTTTTGGCTTCTATTTTCATTTCTTCACAGTCGATGATCGTGTTCATACTTCGTAGCTTTTATATTCCTGAACCTTCCGCTTTTCTTTCTTCCGATAAATTTGAAATTAAAAAAGTTAATAAAGATATTATTGTGATTAGTTTGCATATTAAAGTGAATTATTTGAAGGTATATTGAGAAATAAATATTTAATTCGAAATAGGAGGTAACTATTTTTCCTTCTTTAAGTAGGAAGCTCGCGCACAGGATAGTGCATTTCCTGAGAAATCATTACTCAGTATTGTCAGTAATGCAATTTTGTAAATGGCAATATTTATTTCAAGCCTTGTTGTAAAGGCATGTATCCTCACTTTTGTGATCCTGCTGAATAAGATTCAATATAAAGTATAATACAAGTTTCTCATCACTTAACGCCAGGCGGGAAGCCATTAGACAAAATGTAACAGAAATTGAAACGGTAACGATCACAAGTCTCCATTGGGGAAATGCT
This sequence comes from Teleogryllus occipitalis, assembly GCA_011170035.1. Lineage (NCBI taxonomy): Eukaryota > Metazoa > Arthropoda > Insecta > Orthoptera > Gryllidae > Teleogryllus > Teleogryllus occipitalis. The sequence goes on along the minus strand of BLKR01003038.1, from coordinate 100,529 downwards.
AAGGTAGCTCCCTGTTTTGATTCTAGACCGATATGGAATTTCATTATGCGCATTATTATTTTGAGCCTTTTTTGCTAATTGTGGGGAGGAGCAAAATTGAGGATAGGCGAGTACGTTCTCAATTCTTTAAAATCAACTATGTGGTTTTCCAATGCAAATTCGTGTTCTATTCCAATCAATATCTATTGATTATATCCCCCGGGGGAGAGGGACTGTATAGCTTTCAAATATTATCACCTCCTCTTTTTGATACCTTTAGTCATAATACTACTCTGGATTGGATTGGGATTCTCAAGCTGGAGAATACGTGCACAGATAATAGTTCTCATCCACACGTCAGTTTTCTTCCGTTTATTGACTGTGAATGAAATATTTCTTTTAAAATAAACCAATGTAGAATGAAAGAAAATACAGAACATTCAATAAAATGTATTTTTGTGCGTTTTCAAGCAACATCACAATTATGACGAATGTAGCGTAGCTACCTATGGAAATAAAATTGAGATTACCCTTTGGTGAATCATCACATTTACATTAAAATTATAAGTGCCTAAGCGATTCAGTGGAAAAAAGGAAACAAAATAGTCGCTAGTAATTGTTGAAATCGAAAAACATCGTACATCAAATTTTATAATATCAAACGTGTGAGATATTTAAAGTCTTCTTTTGCAAAAAAAGAATGTTGTCGCACGCTTCAAAAGAATTAATGTGGAGAGAGCTGGGGAACTAAGGGTGTTCACCACAATGTTTATTTTCACTTCTTTTGAAACACCACTTTTAATCCACTGCCATTCCTACAACAGAACCGAACAGAACCGAAGTCAATGCAACTGAACGCAACATCATGTGCCATAATTCTTGAGCTGGTCCTGCAAACGCAAATGGGGCCCCGACTTTCCAAAATGCCGCCGAAACAAGTCGTTTCGCGTCGTGGAGAATTTGCAATATTCACTAGCGTAAGTGCTGCCAAAATAAACTTTCCTTCTGCGTGCGTAATGAGAACAAGTCATTTCCCAGAGGCGGCGGACAAGCAAATACCACCTTTTGCTGTAGAGAGAAGAATCGCGTCGCAATGAGAGCGTGATTGCATGAACACGCGGTGTATACTAGCACGCGAGGCGGCGCACATCTGCGAGGTTAGAAAGGCTTAGGTGGCTCAAGGCACCAATTGATATCACTGCACATCTCTGACCGGGAGGTTCTGGAGTTGGAGTGCCGACAATAGCAGGAATTTCGACATTCGCCACGTAGCTAGGTCGAATTCAGCCTCTGTCTGGAGGAGAATTCTGGAGGCCGGCTGCTCTGATGAGTAGTTTTCCGTGCTTTCGCCTATCAACACCAGGCGAATGCTGGAGCAGTACCCTAACAAACGGGCCATGAATCGCGCGCGATATTTCCTTCCCCTTCCTTGCCCGTTCCTCACTCATTACTTACACACTCACATGCATTACACAACACTACACACACATGTCGGAAGACCAGTAGGGAGCTTAGAGTTTGTTCCGGCTGGGGCGGTGCACAGCTGTTGAGAGATACCTGGTTGGGGAAAATCCCGTCAGCCGACGAGTAGGTCGGCGTGGGATCTCGCCAACCAGCGGGTAAAGATCACCGCCACCTCCCGGATAAAAACATGCACTACACTTACGGGACTGATGACCTTAGCAGTTGATGCGCCAGAAATCGGTAATAAATCTATCCACGAGGTCGGTAGAGAGACACGTCATCTGGAAAACCCCCTCAAATGCCCTGTTCGGCGCTGTCCAACCGCTCTCCTCTGTGGCGTACGTGTTGTCCACTGCTGCCAGCGCGTCGCCGCATGAGATCTGAGCGCGCTCTGTTATGGGGCGGTGAAACTACGTTGACAACTGCGCCACTGTATGAAGGAGGATTTGCGCTCGGAAAATGACAAGAACATTTTATGTAACCTACTCTTTTGGGCGCAAGCTCATGAACACTAGGATCTTTGTAGTCTCACCAGAGCACTGGAGCCACGGATAAATTGCTAATAAAGGATTGACGATGACGGACCGCCAACAAACCCTAGCGTTTATTAATGTGTTAATATTTATAAATAAGGAAATTTTGGTATAAATTAGGTTTTAGTAAACATTTATTATTTATTATTTATTTATTTTACGTCAAAAAAACAGTTAAAACTGCGTATGACGTGCTATGGGGAAAAGTGAATTGTGTGCACATTTTCAAAATTCTGTGATCCCTACACTGTCACATACTACTTAAATTTTGAATTTTGAAAGGGAGAAAAAAAAAACAAAAAAACTCCCATGTAATAAAATCTATTTTCAAGGATAAATAAGCAATAAATTTTGGCTCTTATTACTTCCTGCCGCGACAACATGGAAACGATAATTTGAACAATTGTATTTCCCACTGAATTCTAGAAGACGTGCACAGAAAATGAAGTTACATTTATGTCCAGAAGCAAAACAAGGGGCCATCTCAGCATTTGCTCAATGGATCAGGGAAACTGGACGAAAAACCTGATCGAGATGGGGGTCATTGACCCTGAAGCTGTGTTACAATAGTTGTTACAGGTTGTTTATACTCATTTATACAGTCCAAATGGTAATTAATGCATTATGTATCATTGTTAAAAATTAATGTTACTTTTCTTGTGATGCTCAGTATAGTCTCTAATTGTATAGAAACAGTTATGCAGCAGAAACGATTTCACTTGAGATTTAAACTTTTCTATTGAATTTAATCGTTTAATGTCATCTGGCAAAGTGTTGTAAAATAATGTACATGTATTGTATGTGAATTTTTTTGTAATGAGCTGTTGATACTGTCACCTGATGAATATGATTTCTACGTCGAGTGTTATAGTAATAGACTTCGGCATTTTCTGAAAAAATATTCCCGCCCTTGAGCAAGTCATTTTTTACAAAAACCACTGATTCGTAAATAAAAAGACACGGTAATGGTAGAATTCCTAGATTAATGAAGAGAAGCTTACATGAATCACGTGGGTGGGATTTGGTTATTATTCGTACAATTTGTTTTTGTAATCTAAAAGTCTGGGAGCTATAAGATGTATTTCCCCAGAATATTATGCCATATCTCAGGCGGGAATGAACATTCGCGAAGTATACACAACGAGCAGTATGAAGGCTGACTGAATTTGAAAGAATTCTGAACGCGTAGCATAATGAACTCAATTTTGTGTTCAATTCATTTAAATGGACGTTCCATTTAAGGTTTGACTGAATTGAGAGACCTAAAAATTTTGTTGCCTTAACATCAGTCAATGGTACACTGTTCATTTTCAATGGAGCACAGAATTGTTTATTTGAATGGAAAACTGCATTAAAACCGTTTTCTTTTCGTTTACTATTAATTTGTTATTTCGGAACCAATTTGAAACATCTGATATTGTACTATTTACGGTTTCTTTATTGCAAAGGATGTTCGTATCATCCGCAAAGAGAACCGTTCTTCCGTTTCGAATCGTCGAGGGCATATCGTTTACGTAAAGTAGGAACAGAATAGGGCCTAAAATTGATCCTTGAGGAACTCCACATGCAACGGGCAAAGAGTCGGAAAGGTGCGTACGTAATGTTCCATCATTCCAGTAAGGTATTTCAACTTTCTGAGATCGTTGTTTAAGGTACGAACATAACCAATCTAGAGCAATACCACGGATTCCATATGAAGGTAATTTTGAAAGTAAAATGTCATGATCAATGATGTCAAAAGCTTTTGAGAGATCTAAACATAATCCAATAGGTGCCTCGTTTTGATCTAATGATGAGGCGACATCTTCCGAAAAAAAAGAAAATATAGCTGTTTCCGTTGATTTTGATTTTCTAAATCATGTTGGCAATCTGAAAGCGCGTCGTGTTTAGTGAGAAACGTTTCCATTCGTACGTAAAAAAGTCTCTCTAATATTTTTAAAAAAACTGATAGAAGAGAAATGGGCCGATAATTTTGAATTTCATTTTTGTTGCCTTTTTTGAAGAGCGGCTTAATTTTAGCTGTTTTGAAAATATCTGGAAACGTTCCAGTGCATAAAGATGCATTAAATATGTGAGTTAACGGGTGTATAATGGCATACGCACAAGTCTTTAACAAAGAATCTGGGAATTCATCTAAACCGGACGAATATTTATTTTTTAGTTTACCGATTATTTTGAGAATTTCATAGGAAGAAGTTTCGGAAACGAACATTGTGTCTAAAATTTTGGGTGAACAGTCTGTTTTTGAATTTTGTGCCTAAAGATCCTTACTGAGATCGGCAGCAATTCTCGAAAAGTATTGGTTAAAGAGACTAGCCTCTGTTGCCGGATCGTTTACATTTATATCGTTATATTTTAAAACAACATTCTCTACGGGTTTTCTAGTTGATTTGGTAGTATTTTTTATTATATTCCACATTGCTTTTGTTTTATTATTTGAGTTCAAAATATCCTGATCGTTTTTCATGATTTTTAGCCTGCCTTATGACTTTTCGTAACAATGTTTTGTATTTTTTAAAGTAGATAAGGAAATCTTGAGATACGTCATGACGTTTAGAAATGAAAGAAAGAATTCGCTTGTTTTTACAAGATGTCCTAATCCCTTGTGTTATCCAAGAATTGCTTTTCCGTGAAATATTTAATTTTCGTTTTTGAAGAGGAAAGCAAGTGTTAAAATGAATTGAAAGAGTTGAAAAAAAAGAATTATATTTGTCGTTTGTATCAACAGTATTATAAACCGCTTCCCATGACTCCTGCATCAAGTAATCAATGAATAATTTAATTTTACTTTTAGTAAACAATCTAGTCATACGTGTATTATTTATTGTGTCAGTGATCGCATTTCTTATAATGGTAAGAAGAAGAAAGTAATGGTAAGACATTAATGACTGTGGTTGTAAAAATGTTGCTGTAAGCCCATCAGTGTGATTAAGTACTATGTGTATGTTTAGCAAACCAGTAACATTTCTATAGAACATAATTTTTAAACTCTATGCAACACATTACCTTCGGTACATTTTACAATACTCTCTCGTATTTGCATTATTCATTCCGTGAAATGATGAATATTATTGATGAATTACAATGAATGTTGCTTTATAATTCTCCAAGCGCTGGCACCGGTAGACGAATTGCTTAATTACGCTCCGAGAAGTCACGGAAGTTAAACAATCACAGACTCCGCCGATTCGTGGTCGGGTGACTGCATGGGAACCCCTGTTATTAACGGCGCCGAGCCCTTGGTCGAAGGGATCAAAGGCACTGCTTGATTGCGACAAGACGAGACATGATAAAAAGGGGGAGCCGATCCGGTGGCCGAAATCGCTAAAGAAGTAGTGTCGTAGTGATCTCGGTCCGAAAGGTCGCGGGTTCGAGTCCCGCCTCGGGCATGGTTGTATTTGTATTCGATCTTTCACTCCTTATCATCACCTTATCGTTTCATCTTCACAATTGCCATAACGTAAACTCCAATAGTGGTCGCTAATACCTTAGATGTTGATGCGACCTTAAATAACAAAAAGGAAAAAGAAACTAAAGGAGGATTACTCCATGCCAGGCGCTCAATGCCCATGGAAGTCGAGAAACACGTTACGTTAACGAAGATAAAATTTTTTTAAAAAAGTCATATGCATCAGTGTAAATGCTTTCTTTTCGCCGTAATTTTTAATTTTTATTACTGCAATTTCGTGAAATAGTGTAGTGTTCTAGCATCGAATACATGACAGTTTTTAGTGTAGTGATGTTGAGGGGAAGAGGGATTGTTTACGATCGATGTGCCAGGTGACAATCAGTTCCAGCACGTACCAACATTTATTTTCGATTTTATACATATTACTCTTAGGTAAGTCGGTTACTGAGCAGAACATTTTGTTACCTAATTATTCTTACAATTATTTTATTGTTATTTTAATCATTCCAATTAACTCCTGTCGTTTTTATGCAATTGCAGTTCTGATAATATTTAATGTGGAAGCGATAAATGTAGCATGAAGTCGTTTTGCTTATTTGGGGACGAGAAAAGTGATCAATACTGTCAAGCTTGTAAACGAAATATTATAGACACGTCAAAATCCAATAGCCGCCATAACATCGACGTCAGTGGTTACTAATGTGCTGCAGTGTTTCGAGCGTCGTTTAATATGCAGGAAGAATTATGGACGTCATCCTTTGAGTCTTATACCGGGGCTGTTTTGGCCCATTTCTTCATTTTTCTTCCACATCAACGCACAAGATTTTAAAATTCATGAAAGGACGCAGCCAAACGGCCTCTAGTTTACGACCAATAATTTTGTGCAGAGTCATTTGAGAATTTCAAGGCAGGTAATCATAGTGTTCTTTTAGCTCTATTTGTCAGAATAAAATATCTGTAATGTCAAAAAATTGTCATAGATAAACAACTTCAACAACATGTTTCCTGAATAAATTGTAACTTACTATCTAAATACTCGCTAAAAGTTGAAAGCTGGTGTTCCAAAGAAATATGGCAATAGTAGCTATATACGTTTTCAAAGCACAAACGAGAGATTTATAAAATCTGTCTAGCTTATTCTTGTATCATGCGTGGTTTTCCCCATACACAGAAAATTTGCTTGTTAGAAAATTTATGAGCTTCAACAACAATTAAAGCATTTAAATTTTAGAATTCGCACATTTTACTAAAGAATGATTGAACCTAAAGTCAAGTTGATCCATAATTATGTAAGTAGTTTCCCATCTTGGTGACTTACACTACAGCACTTCGGGTCGTTTTCGTGTTTGTTAAGAGTACAAGCAATATGTCCGATTTCAAAGTGTCAGAAATATATACACATTATCATTTATTGTTAAATTATGTTATGAGTTGGTTCTTACTACAAGTGCCTTTGAATAGTTACAAGAATAGTATAACATTTGTCTTTTCTCAGATGAATTACTGAGCGAGAACATATATGAAGTTAAGAAATCTAGCAGTATCAATAAAAATTTACCATTTCCGTTCACTTCACATTTAAAGGGTACTTCTTTACAAATTATGTAATTTGAATTCAAACTAAAAATATATAATTCAACGATTCTTCTGTTTATTTTCTTACCTACTGCTAAGGCCAATTATCATCGCATTCATTTACACACTACACGTATTTGTCGCGCGGGTTGGAAATAGTTCAGAGGTTAGTTGAATATGTGGCGAGTGGTGTAACTTCTGGTGTAATTTCGAGAGTTCTAAACGTAAAATGTATTTTTTAATATAGTTAAGCCCATACTCACATAGGTTTTAAACGAATTCTACGAGTATGAAGTACCGTTTTTTCCTATGAATTATGGACTATCGAACGATGGACGTGGGAACAGCCACGTCGGGATAAAATGGGCAGCTTGTTCTATCACTAGACATCGGATGTTTAGGGAAATGCCTATTTTATTCTAGCGAACTTATTTGAAGGCTGATAATATATGTGCACGAATCATGACAAATGATGACATATGGCGAAGTTTTATAATTCTTATTTTTGCTTATTTGAGCATAAATGCCTTTTTTTGCGTAAATACCCTTTTTAGGACTTTTTTATTATTTTTATACACAATGCTAAGATATCGGATAAAATCATAAAAATCGGTGATGGTCCAACGTGACCATTCGTTACGAAATCTTCAATTCACGTCTTTGTATTTTAAATTACGAGAGAATTCCTGAAAGTATACCAACTTTCCCTATTTCATAAATACCAGTCATGATCAGAGAACATGGTCGATTGACAATACACCGAGGGCACCAAAATTTTAAGTGGAAATAAATATAAATTCCCAGAAGGTTTCAGTGTTGCTAGTGTTGGACTTCTAAAATATATACCAGTCACATCATTCGGATATCCTCCTCCGCATTCAAACTGATTTTGTCTCCCAGTCGTCGCAAATTTGAAATTGTGGTCCTTTAAAAGTTATTGGTAATATGCAAATATTACTTGTTAATGCAAACTGTTAAGGATAAAATGTAGAAGAGATGTAAATATGTAAATCTAGTTTTACATTAAAATGTACGAACCTGTTTTGTGCAATTAAGTTTACAAAATAACAGACAAAAATTATAAACAATTTTTCATTTGTGTATGTAACATATAATAGTGCCTTTTTTCTCCTTATTCTTGACATTTTCAGTGTCTTTTTAGGCGCCTAAAAGACGATATTTTAGTGCCTGAACATCCGATGTCTATCCATCACCAATAAGATCCTGTGAAACAATAGGTAAATATTATAAAAATAAAAACTTCCACCCAGCCCCAGTTTTTCTTTTTTTTTTTAAAGTGCTTAATTTTTCTAATTTTTTCATTGTTGAGATCTCTTTCAAAATTACACGAACAATATATATATATATATATATATATATATATATATATATATATATATATATATATATATATATATATATATTCAAACTTTTATTTATTTTTTATTATTTTGAATATTTTTTTATTTTCTTGGAATGATTATCACATAGATGATAGCTTATGTAAGCTGATCACAACTACTAGTTTTTGTGACCGACTCAAATAATTGTAAATGACACTATTTAACCCACCTTGGAACTAGGGGTGAGCTCACTTTCAAATTTCCCGGGCCGTTTATCGCCGTTCAAGTGTTCTAACGATCTGTGGTTTCTTGTAACTCTTATTTGAAATACTAGTAATGAAAGAGACTATTTTATGCCAGACTTAAACACTCAGTACGAGATACAGTGTCACAAGTGCCAAAGTGCGGAAGAAGTGACCGGCGCACTTACCCTCGACCTACGGCGTAAATGTTACGCAATGCTGTAACTAAACTACTTGGCAAATGCAGCAGAAACGATTCAAATTAGTAAACATAACACTATGAATTTAGGACAGGCACAAATAACCTCAGATTTATCTACAATAGCGTCATCCAATAAATGTCTATGTTTACTAGTTCCATAAGTCCATATTTATTCTTATTGTAGTACTTCATTTTGATAGTCTTTATTTCAAATATTGACAACTCTCTAAATTTCAACTTGAATTTAATCATGTTCAACAGGCTTCTCCTGATTGATGTCTTCCTTTTATCCATTTACTGTGGTTTTGAATTATTTAATTTATTTTCTATATTAATTCCTTATTGTATTATCCAGACATGGTAAAAATTATTTTTTTCATAATATACTCAATAATTATGCACTCACATTTTTTAAAATAATATTTTCGTTATGCCCAAAAATTACTGCCATGTTACTGCCAATTAGATAATTATCGTTTTGTCTCAAAACGTATAGATTATGTTAACAATGCATAATTCTTAAAATTGTTATTTTACTCAGTTTAAAGTTCTTCAGAAATAATTTCCCGAATATGTAAATTTTCCAAATTGGTATCTATTTTTCTGTAAATTAATAACATAAGGTAATTTTTTGATTTATTTGCAATATATTGTTGTCAATTGTTCACACAAGTAACTAGCAGTGCTCAAAGAACGCGTACTTTCTCGCTGCAAAATTTCACATAAAATTACGCAATAAGTACTCAAATTTTCGTAAAATTGTACATGACCTTATTTCAAAATCTATCTTTAAGGGACAGATTTCATTAAGGGAAAAATCTCTACCTTCAATATATTAGTTGTAGGAAGACTCCGAGAAAATTTTGAGTTTTTGCATTTTTTTTAACTCAGAGATATCAACAAACATGAGACCTGCACCGTTCTCTTAAACGTCCTTCACACTATCCAATCACAAAATTTAACCAAAGTTAATGGAGCCATTTTTTTAATATTTGAAAAATGTCCCCGGGGCTTCATGTGAAGTACCCTCCAAAACTTAAAATATTGGTTTTAAATTCAAGAGGTCATGACAGTAGCCAGAACGTTTGAAGAATATCAGTTTTGGAGGAAATCAGCTGCACAATTTAGCTGCTAGCGTTGTTCACAGACCGACAGAGAAACAGACGGACGGATGGATAGACGGACGGACAGGCGGACGGACGCACAGGCGGACAGGCGGACGGACGCACAGGCGGACAGACGCAGGAACGGACAGACACGTTTTGCCGTCATTTGATTGTTCGGCATCAAGGACCCAAAAAACATGGGTTCTGGCTACATCACGTGTCCAGTTTTTTTTCTAAATTTAGCAACAGTATTTATCCATTCCCCCCCACCAGGGCTCTGTAATGAGTTTTGCTGCCAAAAATTTGCCATTTTTTCGCAGTTTTACATAACGTTCTCTCTGCTCCGTGGCGAGAAAGTAAAAATTGTATCAATTTCCCTTTATATCAGATCTCCGAAGAGGTCAAATTCATTTGGACGAAACGTCAATAAAGAAGACAGTGTTTAACAGACTGGACCGGTTTTTTTCAACCTTCTTGTACTGTAATATTTGGATCAATTAACACCGCTTCATCTTACGTATAAACTACTTAGACAAAGCGTTTATTATATAATACAAAAAGTTTAACTCTGTGCTTTTGAAAATTAATACTGACGTTTCTTCTAATTTTAATGATTGCGAACCTCTCCAAAACAAAATTGATCAATGGTTAATAGAAAAAACAAATAAAGGGTTCGGTTTTAGATTAGTTTTATAATGCATTTTACTACTTTGAAACTTATGAAATCCCTTCTGTGTTTTTAACTAAAAAAATAGTAGATTGTTTGCGTACCCTGAACACAAAGTATTTTCGAGAATACGTCCATACTTTTCCTTTATTTTACAACAAAACAACAAGAAAGTTTCGGGTAGGCCCTCAAAACAGAAGTTCCGTCGATCGTATTCCAAAATTACTTTAAGTTAATTTTAAACCGTTTATGCTCTAAAATGAAGTTTTTATCTTTTCTGGACCTTGAAATTTTTCTGACTAAAAAATTTAAAAAAAGTTTTTGTTCTATGTGAATTGTAAAACATATAAGATTTATTAGAAAAAATATAAGATTCTTCTTGGCATTTCGCAGGCACTTACAATGAGAGCAGCCTTGGACATACGTTGGTCGCAAATATGCTCAGTTTACCGACGACAGATAAAGATCTAATTTTGGAGAAGAGATTTCATTTTTAAAATCTGACTTCGCTAAGATAGTTGCTGTATGTGTTCAAAAATTTTAAACTTTCGCAATTTTGAAAATTCAGACAGTTTTATCCCCTCCCCTCTAATTTTAAAATCTGTTTGGAAACCGTGCCTTGAGTATGGCCAGATCAATCAAGTAATAACATGGCCGTCTATAGGAGGGTCTCCTGGAGAGGACTATGACAATATTCTTTTTGGTGAAAATCCAGGGAAAGATGATGTCTACAGTGTCTCTACTAGTTTAGCCCACAAATGGACGAACAGGCACGTTTTTGAAAACGAAATAAATTTTTCGGTGATCCCCAGATCATGTATATAGGCTCTACTCTGTGTAAAAGAAAATAGAATGCTACATAGAGGTGGAAGAAGGTCTACTTTTTCGGTTCTAAAGAGACACAAAACGTTTTCGTTTCTGTAAAAAATCGGCACTTTTTCCTGGGTAAAATAAATCGGCAGCTTTCTCTATTCTGCATGTATGAGACGGATGGATTTTGGGTTAGGAAATTGCAAAGACAAGGGTACTCACTGAGCTCCATCCTGTTCAACATTTACATTGCGGGTTTGGAAGAAGTGATGGGGAAAGTGCAGAAGGGAAGAATTAATGGGATATAAAGGAACCTTCAAAATGGTGAAATTTACGTTGCATGCAAGTGAGAGGATTGTCCTTGTTAAGTAAATAGAAGCGAGTATTTTAATGTGCCTTCAACCCACATGTAACGATATTTTTTCTCCTAACTCAATGCAATTCTCTACATACAGGTCAGTTTCTTATGGTGCCAGGAAGTCCGCGTTCAATCTAATAGTAGCTATGCCCATAATTTCGTTCTGGTCACTGCTGAGTTATATTTCTACCTGGCGCACCGTACATGACATCTTTGTCGTAGGCCACTGTAACGTACATGGATTTTATGGACGGAGATGTAATGGACTTTCACAATTTTACTGCGGAGATATCAAATGCTGATATGGATTCCTGCTTTTCCTCTGGTTAGTAAATGTAAATCCTCTATTTGTGCACTGTTTCTTAAGCTCTTATTTTGCTACGTACGAGAGTAGTGTGGGATTTAGTTATTTCGTCAACAGTGCCATAAATTCAAATCTCATAAATCTCATAAATTCAAATCCCATCTCGATCAGGTTTTTCGTCCAGTTTCCCTGATCCATTGAGCAAATGCTGAGATGGCCCCTTGTTTTGCTTCTGGACATAAATGTAACTTCATTTTCTGTGCACGTCTTCTAGAATTCAGTGGGAAATACAATTATTCAAATTATCGTTTCCACGTTGTCGCGGCAGGAAGTAATAAGAGCCAAAATTTATTGCTTATTTATCCTTGAAAATAGATTTTATTATATGGGAGTTTTTTTTTTTTTCTCCCTTTCAAAATTCAAAATTTATGCTTATTTATCCTTGAAAATAGATTTTATTACATGGGAGTTTTTTTGTTTTTTTTCTCCCTTTCAAAATTCAAAACTTAAGTAGTATATGATTTAGTGTAGGGATCACAGAATTTTGAAAAGGTGCACACAATTCACTTTTCCCCATAGCCCGTCATACGCAGTTTTTTAACTGTTTTTTGACGTAAAAATAAATAAATAAATAAATAAATAAATCTGAAGCTCATTTACGGATGCAAATACTTTCTATTATATGGGAAGGAACCGTTGTTATAAAACGTTGACACCATTAGTTGCTACCTTTATCCAATTATAATTTAAATATGTAAGGTAAAAGAAAGAGGACAGGTCTTCGGGAGCACAAGAAAGCGTGCGCCAATTGCTCTTTCACCATACGTCTCATAGTGCTTGCTACTTTTATCATCGTATACAGCATGGATTAGGCCTTTAGGCCCATTCCGTCTCCAGGAGTTTCATTTGATCATTCCATCGCAGTCGTGGACGTCCTTACATTTCTTCTGCTTTGCGGTCTGTATCCAAACCTTTGAAGAGGGATGCGCGAACTATCCATTCTCTGAAGATGGTCGTACCATTGGGATATATGAGAATCTAATATTTGGCCTAGATTGCAAACTTGAAGTTCTGACCTAATGTCTTCATTTTTCTTGTGCTCCCTCAAAGAGTATCTAGCTAGTGGTCTCAGCAACCTCATTTCTGCTGCTTTAATATTTTTTCTCTGTTGAGTTTTTATTGTCCATGCCTCTGAACCATACAAGAGGGCTGGAACCGCCATAGTTCTGTAGAATTTAAGAACAGTGTCTTTTCTTACTTTCTTTAGCAGATGTTGCTTCATTGTACTAAGTTGCTACTTTTATGATAAATTAAAAAATAAATAAATAAATAAATAAATAAATAAATAAATAAATAAATAAATAAATAAATAAATAAATAAATAAATAAATAAATAAATAAATAAATAAATAAATAAATAAATAAATAAATAAAAAACAACAAACAAACAACAACAAACAAACAAACAACAAACAAACAACAAACAAACAACAAACAAACAACAAACAAACAACAAACAACAAACAAACAACAAACAAACAACAAACAAACAACAAACAAACAACAAACAACAAACAAACAACAAACAAACAACAAACAAACAACAAACAAACAACAAACAAACAACAACCAAACAACAAACAAACAACAAACAAACAACAAACAAACAACAAACAAATAAATAAATAAATAAATAAATAAATAAATAAATAAATAAATAAATAAATAAATAAATAAATAAATAAATAAACGAAAAACAAACAAATAAAATAATAAACTTTTGAAGTTCAAGAGTGTCTAAATAGTAAATATGTTTGTGTGTAGGTATTTTTAGATTTTTAAAAATTAGACTAGCTTTCATTTATTTACTTATTGTCATTGATTAGCTCTGTTAATAGTAATTTTAGAAGAACTAAACAAAGAATCACTATGGGCAGACAAATGAAAGATAAAATTAAACCCCAACAAATGTGTAGCAAAAATATTCACACTATGCCCAATAAACACTACTCCCAAACCTCTAAAGCTATTTAATAAAACACTTGACTGGTTACCAAAAAACAAACCAATTAAATATCTTGGAGTATTAATAGATACAAGACTAACATGGACTAATCATATAAATGAAAAACCTATACAAGCAAACAGAATACTACATAAATTGTATCCATTAATCAACAGAAAATCCGCCCTCAAAACAAAATGTACTCTAGTGCTTTATAAAGCAATAGTTCTTCCCATTATAATGTACGCATGCCCAATATGGTACAACACCTCTGTTACTAACATAAAGGAAATACAAACCTTCCAAAATAAAATCCTACGGATAGCAGTAAATGCTCCCTGGTTTATTAGAAACACTCAACTACATTCAGAATTAAAAATAGAAACTATCCATCAAGTAATGCTTAAACGTTCACATTCCTTCTTCACAAATCTACATAAAATACCTACAAGTGACCATTAACCTTGGGTCATCAGCAACAACATCCCGAATCAGAAATAGATTTCCATATGACAAATATCTAATCCAATTTGCTGACCCCCCATAAATCATATGAATTAAAATAAACAATACAAAAAATAAAATTCAACTTTACTTAGAAACAACATACAATAATGAGGAACCTGTTGGGCTTCCCTTTCTATTTATAAAAGAATGAATGTATTTTATGAATGCTACCTTTTGTGTTAGTGCTGAATGAAGTTAATTTATTTGTTATTTATTTATTTTTGTAAGTGTTTTGATTTGAGATTTAAATGTAAACAATCCCTGTAAAGCAGTTATGCTGGTCTGTAGAAATACTAAAGAAAAAAAAGAATAGTAATTTTATTCCGCATAATTGATGTTAAACGTGAGATGAAGTCATGGCATCTTTTTTCTCACTAACACGCTACATCACTAAAAATCTGTAGTGTACACCTACAAGTGAGAAGTTCATTTTCCAAGGGTGGTCCCTGAGGAAAAAAGTTACTATTACTTACAAATCAGCCTGCGCATGTAAACTGTCCGGAAATGGAACGCAAAATAAAAATAAATAAATATTATTCCAGGGCTACCTGCCGTTCTGGGGAAGCCACATGTCTACGGCGTAGCCCTGCTAATGTGACGGGAAACCAAGTTCTCAACGTCTCCAGAGTGATGTAACGTGCTGCTAGAGGCAAGCGATTATCCAACTTAAGTCTCTCCAAGTCCAGATTATCCCACAGATCTATGGCCTGGGGCAAGAGCACAACGGGTTTACGCCTGTCCCCTGCGGTGGTCTTGCCTTTGAAAGACTACGACCGTTTAATTCGCTCGCTTTCTGTAATGAATCAAAGGTCACTTGTACCCACGCTAACTGAACATAAACGCACAGCTCCCAGCCATGGATGTTCTACCTTGACATGCCCAAGCTAATCGGTACCCATGAGACTGGTGTGCACTTCGAACGCCGTTCAGTAATAGGAGGGCGGGAGATCGCGAAAATTAAATGGCATCGACTTGGAATGTTGTAAAAATAAAAGGCCATTTAAATACAAAAGTATTTAATAAAAAAGAAAAGAAAATCCCTCCAATCTATTACACTAAAAGTTCAGTTGACTTAAAAATTGCAGCCGGTAGAGTCATGTCTCGAAAAGCCTAATACAATTTATTTCAAACTTATTCTCTTTTTAAAATAAGAGATAAAAATATATGTTTATTTTAATCGAAAAACAAAATAATGTATGTGACTATTGGGGAAAGTAAAACTTGTTTATTTTCTGGAAGTCCAGAATCCCAACCTTCACAACCAATCTTACTAAAATCAGTTGAATTTTAAATAAATGTACGAATAAGCGTTGGTAGCCACATTTGATAAAAAAAATGTTTGTTCGCACGAAATATAAACTGCTCTGTGCAAACTTGCCGCAGAAATCATTTACGAGACGGAATGAATATGACGAAAATACTTATAATTAAGAAAATCAGAATTACCTCAACTCGCACTAGATTTTTAAATAACATTTATAGACATTGGTTTATTAATCTGCGGCAAAAAATCAAATTCGCAATTGCCTAAACTACCAGATATACGGATAAATACAAGAGTCTCATTAATCTTCCTTGTGAATACACGAATTATGGCTCAAATAACTTATAATTTATACTATTTACTAACAAACATTAGTTCAAAATATTTATTAATTAAAAAAATTATTAAACATAAGGCCAGTCATTGGCGTTCTTTCAAACTGTAAGATAGGTCTACCCAAATCAAACTAGTGGAGCTACAATCTCACTCACCTTCTCGCATAATGTCTAACTTTCGTAAGTTTCGAAAATTCAGAGTTCAACGAAAGTGATACCTGCCCCATTCTTCTAAGCGACTCTGGAAAACATTGGAAATCAGCCGTGGAAAAAATGTGAAGAAAATGTTTGGAGTGGTTTTTGAGAAAATGTTTTTTGCATTATCTTCAAGGAGAAATTGCACTAACACTACTTGTTTTTCGAAAAATTTGTACATAGCATTTTTTAAAGATCTGAGTTTTATTTTAGACAAAAATCTCTATCTTCAAATTTGCAATGTTACTCTTTTGCACTTTTAGAAAATTTATTATTAAGCTATTTAATAGCGGTTGGTAGCTATAATCTATTTTATAGCGGTTGTCATCTTCCATGGAGCCTTGGTATGGTAGCAATGTCGGAAGTGGGATTTACTTGCTTTTACCTATGGATTTATTTGTGGGGAGTTGTCCTTTGATCAGAGATTCGCACCCGTGTTGTCGAACGGGGCGCTTTCAAGCCGAGCTCCAGGAGCGGATCTAGAAAATCATTGTCGAGTATGCGCCGTGTTCGTCTCTCATACGCCTGAGTGCGATTTCCACTTTTCCTCTCCACGTGTTGCTCTCAGTTATCTATATCCGAGCTATCTAGTTGGGAGATAGTAAGATTTCGTTACTTCGGAAAATTGCCGGAGAGATTTAATATTGCTGGTTACGTACTAGGGTTCAAAAGAACCCTAAAAACATGTCACGAGCATGTCCACTATGAGATGTTTCTTCTTTCGCAAATCCACGCACATCAACCGAAATTAAACCTGTCTTCCGCAGGTTCAGGAGCCAGGCAGAATGCTAACCACTCGCTCACAGATCTGCTGAGTGTAGGATTTTTTGATTGATTGATTGATTAGTGATTCCGGGTTCTAAGTCCCCGACCAGGCTTCCGGCATGTGTGGTAGTGTAGTGCATGTTAGTGTGTGTGTGTGTGTGTGTGTGTGTGTGTGTGTGTGTGTGTGTGTGTGTGTAAGGGGTGAGGATAGGACACGAAAGAGGAAGGAAAGATCGCGCGTGGTTCGTGGCGCGTTTGCTAGGGTACTGCTCCGACGTTCGCCACGGATAACTACTGATCAGAGCTGAGTCTACGAACTTTGTGAGTCTAGGAATTTTGTGAGTACACGAAGTATGTGAACAGTAGGAATAACACAATCTATATTTCCGCGTTGTTTCCTACCAATGTTCAATCAAATCAAGACTAACTGTTTGTTGTTTTTTTACATTTTCTCAAAGTCCTGAGTATCTAAAGAAACCATTGACACCTCTTATACGGTCAGAGGTTGCTTAGATTATCTTCAATGTATGCGCGCTTTGGAAAATTGAAATATAGATTACTTGGAAGTTAATATTTTTTGGTATCAAATTTCGCAAACAACGCTCGTTACTACCTCTATTTAGAATTCAATGATGTATAGTAAAAATAGACGGGATATGAATGCCGACCTCAAGGAAACATTTACAGATTGGCCCACACATACGACAATGGAGTTTTTATCTAGGGTTTGAAATTATATGAATATACACTATTTCTGTCTGTACATTGACAATAACTAATAATCTCGTTAAATTATTTTTATTGGTTCAAATGCAAAGGTCAAATCCTCAACCCCTTTTCTAGCACATACAGAATACAACTAGGTGTCAGGCATATCCACAATATCTTGGTTAGGCCTATGTGGAGAAAAATATTCCGAATTAATTTATCGAGTTTTCTTTTACACCGGCCATGATAACGTGAACAGAAGAGAGTTGGTAAGCTTCGTAGACAAGTAGGTTCTCGATTGTCGGTAGGCGGATTTTCGACACATAGCTGGATCGGGCATGGGGCGGATCAAGCCGATCATTGGCGGGGGGGCATTGATATATAATAAATATTTTTTTAAAATTATTTTGTATATTGATTATGTACTGCAGATATGATGCTGGACAATATTGTTGTTTTAATAATTACATAATTCAAACCAAAATAAGTATTAAAATCAATTTTTCGAAATAAATGCAACGGTAAACGAAACCTTCAGGCCTTTTGAGAGGGGCCATGGCCCCCCATCACCCACCTGGATCCGCCAGTGAATCGGGAGATGCCGCGTTTTGATTCATGGAATTGTAAATGTCGGTAGCTCTGTTCAGTTCTTAGTTCCCTCCAACTGGTTGAGTATTAATCCCGGACGCGGCAAGTACTCAGTTCATTACTTCAGCAAGTTTAGTGCATTTAGTGAACAGGACAAGGGTTCCTCACATGCTGGGACGATTCAGCGGCGACCTACACGTCCCCTTGCAGTTTCCCACTTCAGGAATTTCCTCCTAGCGGGCACCTGCTCAGCCGGGAAAATTTCTAAGAACTCCTCCGTGTGTTGGTGAAATGCATGCATGTGTTGATGTTGGTGTAACGCATGGTGTAATGCTGTGTTGGCATATAATGCATGTAAGTGCGAATGTGTATTTGTGTGTATGAGGAGAGGAGGAGAAGAGAATAAGGAAGGGATGGTTGTGCGCTTCATGGCCCGTTTGTTCCCTGCGCCCCAGGAACTCCTCTGGCTCCATAATCGTCGGGACACGAAACCCAGAGACGTTGGCTTCTACCAACAGTAATGCTGCCACAACGATAAATGGAGCCATTAAGTTAACTCAGCCGAAATTCTAAAAGACTCCATATGCTTGTAAAAATATAGTACCTTAACTTCTTGAGTCAATGAACTACATCTCTTAGGTTTCTCATTCCCCTTGATCCATAAAGCAAATAATGGGGTGACGCCTTGCTGTACTTTTGAACAGTGAGTGTAGCTTCAAAAATGTACACATTTTGTCGGGCTCTCTTTTTACTAATAGTGCGTTTCGCGAGGAGTATGGCGGGGAGAGGTTGTTATTCAGTCAACAATACTGTAGTATTCAATCAGTAGTTCGTTGCAGAGATTTTTATTACTCGAGAAGGGAACTTTCTAGTTTCCAAATGTTGCCACTGTTATTCATAGTCCAACTAGGTGTAGTGAAATAAAAAGGTGTAGGGATTGTGCTGCGCAAGAAATCGTACAAAGATTATATTTCTTTCCAATAGTAACATTTTGAACTGACAATAAATTAAAATAAACACGACTAATCTGCGGGCGAGTGCGGAAGAGTGTGTCTGACAAAAAAACTAGCTGTCAACTAGAGGAAAACTGTGAATTTCAGATAAAGAGAAAGATTCAGATCACCTATATCATGTCTGAAGATAAGTCGGTCATCCATCCGCCTGGCTGCCCGTTTCGAAAATTGCTCCAAAATTTGCCTTTAAATAAAGCGATGTTTGCTCATAAAATGGCGCAGAACCATTTTTCAGTCATCCCTCGGCAATTTCGAAAATTGCAAAGGGACAATATTTCTTGTACCACCTCCTGCTACTACGTTACTGACAATAGATTTTTTTGTTACATGTTCTTCAAAGTTATAGTTTTAAATAATGTAATGTAGATTTTTTTAATGTAAGTCTTTTGTACGAATTTCTGTCAATTAAAAAAACATAAGCAATATTTTCTAAGATGGCACCCAGATTTTTATTGTGTTTTCAAACTTTTTGATAAGGAAAGAGCACAAAACACAGAATTCTATAGTTCAAGTGCAATTTTGATTAAAACATTTAATTATCAAAGTTGAGCCGTACATATGCATTTTGTTTACAATCTTTTGTTCAAGAGATTTTCAAGAGATGGTTAAAGAACGGCGAAAGTAAGTAAGTAAGTTCCATATTAAAATACCGTATAACCGTTACAAATAAAGCGAAAAAATATGGGCCGCTGTATGCAGATTTATATGTGCGGATTTAGGAAGTTGTTTGGGCACACTGTGCGGCGCCAATTTAGCATACCGCTCTTCGCATTTGCCGCCACGTCCGCTCTGCGCATTAGCTCACGCGATCCGCGCCATTAGGCCGTGCCAGCCCGACCTTGCTCCGCGGCGGGGGAAGGGGGTAGAAGGAAAGGCGCGGTAGGCACCTCAGTGAAACGGGTGGGAGTGTGAAAGAATCATATGTGGATTTTCTCCATTAAAGCAACCACCGATTATTTTGACAAGTTCGAAAACTGTTGATTTACGTCGAAGATCGCCCCGCTCCGCGAAAGTAATTCTTCGTGGTTGTTTTTTTGATTGATGTTTTCGTGTTTCTGAGGGCGTCAACTGCTTTGGTCATTAGTCCCGTTAGTGTAGTGCATTTTTTCCCCTCGGGAGATGGCGGTGATCTTCCCTCGCTGAATGGTGAGATCCGGCGCCGACCTACCGTCGGCTAGTGGGGTTTCCCCCTAACCAGGACTCTCTCACCAGCGTGGTCCCGACCCAACCGGGACAAGCTCTAAGCTCCCGACCGGTCTCCCGGAATATGTGGTAGTGTAGTGCATGTTAGTGTAAGTGTGTGTGTGTAAGGGGAGAGGATCGGACAAGAAATACGAAGGAAAGATCGCGCGCGGTCCGTGGCCCGTTTGTTAGGGTACTGCTCCGGCGTTCACCTGGTGTTGATCGGAGAAACCACGGAAAACTACCGATCAGAGCAGCCGGCCGCTAGAATTCTCCTCCAGACAGCGACTGAATCCTGCCGCCGTCGGGACTCGAACTTAGGACCTCCCGGTCAGAAATGCTGCAGTGACATCAGTTGAGGCACTGAGCTACCGCTCCCGGTTAATTCTTCGAAAGAACGATGCCTCCGCCCCTAAATCCGAGTGTATTGAGTGTAGTTCCAGGATAGGAATAGTTTTTCACGAGTGATTTGGTTTGTTTCGATTCACCGTTTAGAATAATATTGTGAGAATTGGTATAAACCAAGTCGAAAAGCAGTGGTTTGCATTAGGGGTATGCCGGAATCTCGTGAATAGCATTTGCTACAATTTTGTTGCAAATTAAGTCTGTGAACTATAATGTTTTCCCTAGAAAATTATGCCGTATTTCAGGAGGGAATGTTCGTTCGTAAAATATTCGCAATTAGCAAATATTTGCGAATATTCGCAATTAGCGAAGGCTGGCTGAAATCGAAAGAATTCTGAATGGGAAGAATTCGAAATGTTAATTCAAGAGTTGGTTCCATTTTTATGTGTATTCTCTTTGAGGTTTTACTGAATTGAGAGACAAATATTTTGTTACTGTAACATCTACCAAATGGATATTGTAAATTTTCAATAGCACTATAGCCTGTTTGAAATTCAAAATCCATTTAGTCTTTCCTTTGTTTACTAATATTATGTTAATAAGAAGACTGTTTAAAACATCAAGAATAGAATTACGTATTGTCCCGTTTTGGTAAAAATATTCATATTCTCAGTAAAGAGAAATGTTCTCTCGTTTATAATTTTTATATTTCTTCTTCTTCCCCTGATGCCTCTCAGCGTGAGGTTCCGATTATAATTCACGAGTGCGTATCTTTTTTGCATAGAAGAAAGACAACAGAGCCTATTAAAACAAAAATAATTGAGAGCAATATGCCGAATTCCACATGAAGGTAATAATGTTAAATGCTTTTGAAAGAGATAAAAATATTCTGATAAATGTTTCCTACGTCGGCTACAATTATAGATACCAATCTTTTTGAAAACAATGTTCATACAATACGTTATACGAAGATAATCGTTTTGGCAACCTCCGTTCAACATTAGAATTAAAAGAACGTTTTTTTAAAGAATGATTGACTATTTGTCGATTATTGATCGGAGTGGTTTTGAAGAGAGCAGTTGACAGATAGTACTCGAAATTTTGCTTTATTAATTCTCATTTCGTCTACTAAACTATATATATATATATATATATATATATATATATATATATATATAAGTGAATGTGAAGTAGTGTGTGTAAGTAAGAGGTTAAGATAGAACAAGGAAAAGGAAGGAAAGATCGCGTGCGGTGTGGCCCGTTAGTTAGGATTCTGCTCCGGCATTCGCCGGATGTTGATGGGAGAAACCACGAAAACCTACCGACCAGAGCAGCCGCCCGCTAGAAATCTCCTCCAGGCAGTGACTCAATTAGACCTAGCTATGTAACTAGTATCGATAATCCTGCCACCATTGTAACTCGAACCTAGTCTCGGTCAGAGGCATCAGTTGCAGTGACATCAATTGATGCTGTGAGGTACCGCTCCCAGTCTCACTGCTTGAGTCGTGTTCATATCGAGCTGACATGCCTGCGCTAGACACATGTTGAAATGGGATGCACTGAAAACTGCAAGTAGAGTTTGAAAAGCAACAAAGAAAAAAGGAAGAGATGTGTCTATAATATACGCCATATGGGTTCACTGGATAAGCGTGTGTGAATATTCTCATTGCATGGTTTTGATTGATTCCGACTCTTAACTGTTTAGCGACTGTAATCCTGCCACCGTTGGGACTCGAAGCTAGAACCTCCTGGTCAGAAGCACTGCAGCGACATCAGTTGATGCCCTGAGCTACCTCTCCCGGTCTCATTTCTCGAGTCGTGTTCATTTCGATTGATTGATTGTTAGCGATTCCGGGCGCGTCAACTTCTATTTTGGGGCGCGTCAATTACTTTTTCTCGGGAGATGAGGGTGTTCTTCCCCCGCTGGATGGCGAGATCCGGCGACGACCGACCGTCGGCTAGTGAGGTTTTCCCCAACCAAGTGTCTTCCCCCATCGAGGTACCACCCCCAGTTAAGACAAACCCTAAGCTCCCGACCGGTCTCACGATATATGTGATAGTGTAGTGCATGTGAGGGTATGTGTAAGGGGAGAGGATAGAATATGGAAGAAGAAGGAAAGCGCGCGGTCCGTGGCCCGTTTGTTAGGTTACTTCTCCGCCATTCGCCTGGTGCTGATCGGAGAAACCACGAAAAACTATCAATCAGAGCAGCCGGCTTTTAGAATTTTCCTCGAGACAATGACTGAATTCGACCTAGCTGACAAGTTAGTGTCAAAATCCTGGCACCGTCAGGACTCGAACCTAGAACCTGCCGGTAAGAGGAACTGCAGTGACATCAGTTGATGCCCTGAGCGATCTCTCCCAGTGTTTTCAATTTTTATTTATTTTTTACTTTATTTATTAAACGTCAAAAATACTTAAAAACTGTGTGTAACGAGCTATGGGGAGAATTGAATTCTGTGCAAGTTTTCAAAATTCTGTGACTTCTACCCTAAGTCATATAGTACTTGAATTTTGAAAACAGACGAAAATAGCGTTTTTTGCAAGGTTTGTTAACAAAGGTTTCTCTCTGATGTAACAAAATATATTTTCAAGGGTAAATTTGGGCTCTTATCCCTCATCATGTTCTTCGTCAAGGAATAATACTTCCTCCCGCGACAACATGCAAAACAATCATTTGAATAACTATACTTCCCACTGAATTCTAGAAGATGTGCACAGATAAGGAAGTTACATTTATATCCAGAAGCAAAACAAGGGGCCATCTCAGCACTAGCTCAAAGTATTAGTGCAACTGGAGGAAAAACCTGATCGAGATAGGGGTCATTGACCCAGAGGCTGCGGTACAATACTTGTTACAGGTTGTTTAGAATTATACAGGCCAAATGGTAAATAATACATTAAATATCACTGTTAAAATTAATGTTACTTTCCTTATGATGCTCAGTATAGTCTCTAATTGTATAGAAACAGTTATGCAGCAGAAAAGATTTCACTTTGGATTTAAACTTTTTTATCGAATTTAATCGTTTAATGTCATCTGGCAGTGTTGTAAAATAATGTACATGTATTGAATGTGAATTTTTTGTAATGAGCTGTTGATACTGTCACCTGATGAATACGATTTCTACATCGAGTGTTATAGTAATAGATATGGGCGTTTTCTGAAAATATATTCCCGCCCTCAAGCAAGTCACTTTTGACAAAAACTACCGAGTGTTGTCCATTTGGAGTCGGGCCCATCGCGCTGCGCAGGGCGCGGGGGCCTCAAGGAGCAGGCAGCTTTCAGCGCGAGCGGCTCGCCTCCTCGGCGCGAGCAGCCGTTGCGTTGATGACGCCCCGGGGGCAGGGGGCGGGGCCGGGCGAGGGGGCGGGAGGACCGAGGAAGCGGCGGTCGGGGAGCGCGGCCGCCCAGTGAGGACGATTAAAGTAAGAAGGCGCGCTCGCACCTCGGGCTGCAACAGACCGGGAGGAACGGGTGGGGGAGGGAACGTACGAAATTGCGGGGTGCGTGATATGCAAATGAAACTCCCGTCAGTGAGTGGAACAAAGGTACCCGTAATCCTTGATGAAGTGCTTGGTACAGAGGACAATGTCATGTGCTCTTTTAAATGTTGATTGTTACTTTCAACCTACAATAAAATAATACAGATGATAATAGTTTTAATTTTGCGTCAATGCACTCTGAAGTATTTCGTTTCGCCTCTCAGGACAGAAGATCCCCGTTGGCCCATCCCGAGGGATAGGAAAAACCCACTGTTGATAATCGAAACAGTTCTTTGTGGTTCTTCACATTTTTTTCACCACGACATAACAATTTTGTAATCTAGTTACCGGCTTTGGAGAAGAGATAAATTAAAGAAATCATTCGAGGGTGGCTAAGTTAAGTAACAAGGACTTTATCACAGAGCGACAAATTATTTCGTTTTCATTGTAGTTTCCTGTTAAATCACTCATGTTTTCGATACTTGTATGTTGTATTCAATAAGTCAATTTATGAGTTTAAACTGTGGGTATTGAGATAGTAAAATATTCAATGATATTGCTCGTACATCAAATGCACATAATTTGTTAATACAAACGTTTTGTTTCGTTTTAGAAAATCAATAGCCAGTTATTCAAAAACCATTATTTTGAATTGTGATAACTGCTTAGTTAAACCGTTAGTAAAAATATGATAGACCAAAACCGTTTTTTCAACAGTCATCTCTACCTCTCCGATTTTCACTCCGATTTTTAAATGCCAACAGTTAACGAAGAAATAAAAAATTATAGTTGTAAATATATTAAAACATTAGAATGTCATACATATACTTTAGCCATAAATTTATTAAATAACAATTTGGAAGTGAGGCGTCTTAAGAAATTCAAATCTTTAGATTTAGCTCACATGTTTTGAAGTATAGTTATCTGATTAATCAACTATATTAATGGAGAGATACTACTGAGTATCTTCTTCAACAATTGTTAATTACCCAGTCGAAAAATTTACTTATTGCTCTGATGTACGAACAGATTGTGCATAAATGTTTAATTGAAAAAAACTCTATCTCTGGTTTCTCATCCGCGTACTCTGATTACTGTCGTATGGTCGAGATCATGTGGAATATATCCAGGGGGGATTAATACCTAACCAAACTAAAACGTATTTGGCCTTCTTCTGGATAGCTCGGAATCCATAGCTCGGTTTTAAGAATAGGAATGGGGAAACAAGTTATAGAAGGATCGCAAGTGGGCCGTAGCCCATTTTTGAGTGTGCTGCTTTGGCTTTCCCCTGGAAATGATAAGAGAACGCGCGTACAACGACGCAGGTACTATTTTCATTTAAATCTCTAAAATTTTAGTGATGATAAAAGATTTCAAAAATTTGTAATTTCATCATACGGGCATTTTATTGAGGCGGAGATTTTTCTGAATGGAATGTTTTTCAAAATCAGGTCTTTTAATATTTTTTTCAAAATGTATAGTGGTTTTCGAGAAATTTTGAGAGAAATCGGGACAGTTTTAAAAATGTAATATCAACAGTGTTTTTCAAAAACGGCTCTAGTTTATCCTTAATTTTTTTCTGGAATCGAATAAGGTTAGTAACAGGGCAGAGGTCAGATAAATATTAAAACCTCTCGAACTTCAAAAATTGCAAAAGTTCAATTTTCACGAAATTCTGAGTCACAGGAACGTTATGAATATATTTTAATCCAATAATTCACGGAGATTCACTGGCTCAAACACACAGTACGTGCATTTCTCAACCAAAGCTTTCTGATCAGAATCCCGTTCAGAGTTGTTTTTGTTTGTTTATTTTTTCTTTCTCTTTCTTTTCGTTTGTTTCTCTTTTCTTCCTCTTCGTTTCTTCTTCCGTTCTGTAAGAAGGTCAATTCACTTAATTTAATGCCAGAAAAGCCATTTACATTTAAACGTTGGGAATTTCGAAACAAAGGTTTGCTTCTTTTAATTCTGATTCTCTATTTGAATGCCAAGTAAAAAACATTTAGCCGTGCTATGTGTTAGAGGCTTAGAAGAGGAAATATATTACGGAACTTATCATGAACTGTTCTCAGTAGTTGTTTTACTCGCACGAACTACGGGCTCCCAGGAATATACTTGTATTTCAATTTTGAGAAACTTCATTCCACAGTTAAGAGAAAATTATCGTGAGCATTTTCTTCAACGCATGACACCGGTAGCTCTTGAGCGATTAGCTTCTGCACGTCACGACCCGCAGGGCCGACGCTGGATCATCCATTCCGCAGCCAATCCCAGAGTTCCCACGCTGCCCTCTCATTAGGGCATTTCCCTGGGGCTCCGGGCTCCAAGGCTGACAGGCGCAACCACTGGACATTCGCCCGCGGCCCCAACCACAGCGACAGGCCGCATTAGGCTTCAACAACGCACTGGGCTCACGGTTAACGAAGATTGAAATCAGGACGGTTTTTCAGTTTTAAATTCAGCATCATTAAAACACGCTCTTGTTTATTTACTATACACAAATATATCCTGAATTACACAAACTGCCTATTTATGATTTTATTAATTTTGCAAATCAACTTGTACATACTTTTAGCTATGATTTTACCTAAGTAACGTGGCCATTAGGCGTTAGGGACACGTGAGAATTACAGCAGTGCACTCACAATCATATTCCACGAATTCCACCGAGGTAAAAAATTAATTAAACCTTTATTTCTATAGTTCGCAATTAAGAAAGATATTCCAGGCTTTATGAATTTTTTTTTTTATTTTGGTCACGCTTGACGTAAGATATCTCAACTATTTTCAACATATGAGCCGCATACGGATGTCAAAGAGCGAGTTGGGAGCACTCATATTGCGAAGTCGTTGTACACGTTCTCTTCGCTCGAATTTTAACTGCAGAGGGCAAGTTTCTATTCGATATTCTAAATGCCTTCCTTTTATTTATTTCCTTTCAATTTTTAGGTCTTTTCCTCTGCAGTCAAAATAATAGACGTACTTGGAATCAAAAAACTTTCTAACATATTTTTATATTTGTCGTCGAAATATGATTAATTTAAATCTGAATAAATTATTTACATCCTGAAAAGTTAATTTTCAGTAATGCTATTTTTTGCCTACTAACGTTTTAAAGAGAAATTATTGCTGCAGCGAAAAGTGTCGATTTTTCGTCAGAAAAATTGTGTGGTGCTGATACCTAAAAAGTGAATAATTCTTGGTCATATATGTAATACTGAGCACAAATTTCACTTCTCTCCCCATTGTCGCAGAATTTTCGAATTTTTGACGATAAATACATTAAATTAAATCCGATAATAAGCTGCCGAGACTGCATGCCAAATGGCTTCCGGCGACCTCTGTGAACATATTATCGGTTTAAAGCGCGTCTTCTAATAGTCAAACCACATTCAATTTTGACTCTCCGCTTTTTCAGTTATACACTATCTGCTAGTTAAATAGCATTAAAACCGACGGAACAAGCGCTGTGAAAGTTACTATTTTGAACGGAAGCCAGAAAATCTTATGGGTCGAATTCGAAGTCGACACTTAGGGATTCACGGACTTCGCGGAATGAGTACTGCCGCTTCAGGCATGTAAACCCGCGCCCCAACGAGCTACTTGCCCGCCGCGGACGCTCGCGCTCCTGCGAACACGGACTTCCCCCTTTTTAATAGTTTTTATTTCCTTGTTCGACATTATTATGCCTTTCAAGGGTTTTTATGATACATAGTATACAATTTTGTGTAATTACATTTCATCATGCATGAACAATGGTAGAAGACTAATATTTACAATATAAAGAATAACAACTAAGGATACCCAGGAAGGGTCCTTCAGAAAAATGCATACAATATTTGGATTAAAAACGTAAATATTTTATTTAGAAATGTTGGAACCTGCTTTACAGCTAATTAAGGAGGATGTACGAGGTCTTTAGAATATCTTGATTTTATTCGTGGAAAAAGATTGGCTGATTTACCTAGAGTGTACAAAGGAGTGGCTGGGCAAGATGAAGGAGAAGAGTAGAAATTAGAAGAAAGTTTTAGAATCCAAGTTTTCAGAGGTTCTATAGATAGTTGTTTTAAAATGTGATCATTTCTGATATACCATGTAGCTTTTAAAACATTTCTTAAAAATTTATTTTGCAGTACTTCCAGTTTTTGAAGGTTGTTTTTATCGGCACCTCCCCAAATTGGGCAGGCGTAGGTCAGTGAGCGGGCGTCCCCTGATCCTGCTCTATTTCCCTCCAAATCCAGAAATGGGTGTCCACGCACCAGCTGAAGCTGCGGGAGGCGGGTAATAGTTGCCTTATACGAAAATATTCTGCCTGACAGCTCTAACAGGTCTGTTGAATTCTTAACCTGAACGTAGGAAGTTCATGCAATTATTGCCATTTTAAGTAAACATATTACAAAATCAAGATACTTTCGATTCAAAAAGTTTATTTTTACTCCAATTTATCAATTTGAAATCTGTCTGATGTATTGTTCCTTTTTAATAGATAATTTATTCGTTTAAGTAGATGAAATGGCAGTTATAATTGTTTTTTTTCTAACGTGGCATCGTTATTTGTTGCGTCTACAATTGATGCAACGCGTCTCCAAAGCCCTTGGAGGCTTTGAGTGCTTTCCGCTTTCAAAGTAATCCTCCATTAGTTACTGCGCTTTTAATTGTGGAGTAATCCTCCGATAATATTATGTCCGGCACGTTTCGTCGCAGTCAGTTGTCAAGAGGACCGCCAGGTAGCATCTCCGCGTACGTGCCTTCTGCTACGCGTTCCTGCGTCACTACCCAGCGGCCAGAATTGGGAAGGAAATAGGGGTAGGGTTTAGGACACAGGAGATGGACTAACCCTTGTGAAGCAGACAAACTCGTTTTGTTGGAACAAATTTCACATGAGATTCGACCGGAATCGAACCTGGACCTCCTTGGTGAAAGGCGAGCGACTTCGCTCTGCGCCACGAGATTGCATCTGTGTGGTTAATATCTCCAAGATGGAATTCGGCACGACTTTTTGCGTCATTCTCAGGCCTGCCGCTAGAGTCGAGTGCTTGATCTGTGGCACTGCTTGATACGGTGGCGATCATGCGACATCTTGCGGCAGGACCAAGAAAGATGCAAAATGTCGTGCCGAATTCCACCTTGGAGATACTACCCACAGATGCCACATTAAAAAAAATAATATCGCTTCATTCGGGGAAATTCTTGTCGACTCACTTCTCCAAAATACTGACATGAGCCACTCAGTGACTTATCGCCACTCCGGAGCATTTGGGTAACCCTGATTTTTAAATCTCGTGCCAGTTACTCTGGCCATAATTCTAGTAAGCTTACCTTGCCCGGGACCTTGACATGCCTGCCCTAAGTCATCGTAAACGTGACAACTAGTAAAACTTTTACTAGCTAGTATTTTGTCGTTGAGTAGCCACGGGATATGCACACACGGGATGCGCACAGTATTTATTCTGCAAACAAAGTCTGATTGTTCGAAATCGTACGTAATTGCATATTTCCAATATATTCTGCGTTTTTCTAATGTGTCTTTTCGTAGTTCGAATGATATGCTGCGTATAGAATAAAATATTCTGCGAAGTCATTGCCTACATATTCCGGAGTTGAAGTAAGCGCCGCGTAAGGATGTAGTGTAAACTGGTAAAGAGGTGACCAAATGAGAAACACTGAATGAAGCGGGTGACCTCCCTTATGTGAAGAATGGTTGCTCGTTTCAAATATATGAGAGGAAAGCGTATTTATGAATACGAATCGGGTTTCTTAAGGAGCACTGAAGTGTCTACTATGAGTTAGGCTGTATGTTTTCTATGGAACATAGCGACCTTTTTCGGGGTGATCGCCGGTGTGCAATGACGGATTCAGGAGAGAGGCCATGTCCCCCCCCAAGTGATCGGCTGGATCCGCCCCCGGTCATGTGGAACGCTATAAAGTAGGGATTCCCAACATTTTTCTTTCACCCACCCTTTTTAAGCAAACCTTTTCCATCATCGACCTTCTTACGTTCCTCTGTAATATGCAGTAACCATAATCATTTCACGAAGAATTTCACGTAAATGCCTTACAGATAACAATTTCGTTCACCAATATTCTTGTAAATAACTTGATTTTTCATTAATCAAAGCTTCCGTTCTTGAGTAGTTCAATTTATAATCTTCATTGAAATGTAATGGTTACAAAATGTTGAATGTATTTTTAAGAACTGGCCAATATATTTCTCCTGTTATTATTGCGGAGAGTCCTTCCTTGCGCAATGGAGTATGATTGTGAATGCATAGTAACAATTTCTTGAGTTTTCTAAATATCCTTATTCCTAAGGATGAACAACGGATAAGAAAGAAGAGCGAATTTGTAATATATTATCATACTTTTGTTGCTTTATGTCAGAAAACTTAAATAATTTCATTATTACTTCTTGCAATCAATGGAATCTTGATTATTCTGATCAGGTACCGGCTCATATTTGGCTATTGACCCTCAATCGACCCCATAATCATCATTGACAGCCTTCAGAATTCCATCGGCCTCCAAAGGGTCTATACCTATCCAGTTGCAAACCCAAATATAAAGCAACTGTGGCCACCTGTACGTGTCACTTTAGCCCAACGCGGAAAGGAAACAATTTTACAGTGCATGAGCTGTTATCTTTTTATCTTAACCCCCGGAAATATTACTAAGGCGAAAAGCCGCCCCGTAAAGCAAGTCACAGAGCCAAGAAATATCAGGTTCCTGGCGAGACTACGCCCTCACGCTATTTCTTCTGACAGATCGTCCTCGACTATTACGTATTTTTACGCTCGGGCTTGAGAGAAACCGGATCTGAGCGCACGATGCATAATGCACGTCCGTTATGCAAATGCCTTGCAGAGGATTAGCGAAAATAACGATCTCTCCGTAGTACAAAGGGAGAGAATGGATATTTATTAACTTGCAGCCGAGTTCACCGTGTAAATGTTTCTAATTCGCTTCACTCGACGTTCATGTGACAATATCAAGAAATGATTCGTAGTCTATTGCCGCGTTCAGATACGTCCGATATTGCTGCGGAAAATGCATTATGTTCATAATCCTTAATTAGATTTGAACGTTTGTTGCATTTAACCTTTACTAATGTAAGGTCACTTTGAACAGAGTGTAAGACAATGCAATTCTAATACGAGGTATTCCGCATTGAGTGAAACAGTAAAAAAAAACAAATGTTTCTCCGAACACACAAATAACTACAATTCAAGATTGTTAAACCATTAGACACAAACAATATAATTTGGATGTTCAAAATTAATCAAAACACACAGAGGATTAAGTTTTTCAGCTAATATAATTTGACAAACAGTTGATGAAATTGGTTGTAAAAATAAGATATTTGGTTCCTTGTTCTTCCATTACTCGATTTAAGCCTATTTCATCCCGTCTGCATTATAATTCGTGAGATCCCTTCTACTCAATAGATAACTGTGAACCAATGTCGGTTATCGATCATCTTCTATTATCTCCAAATGAGAATATGCATTGTGTATGACTCCAGATATGTCCAAAGGTTTTCTTCTACCTTCACGACTCTTTTATTCAGTTCTTTTCGAATTGACTTTTCGAATCCCTTTGACGCTGAACCATGAAACAGCAACCTTTCAACTCAAAATTCATCTCTACTGCTTTAACGCGAATAGTTGCTTCTCGCACTGCATATAAAACGCAACACCATTACCAAATGAATTCTCTCCAATGCGATTCAACTGTCCCATGGGCCAAATTCATGTCAGATTTTATTCGTGCATTTGGAGCTTCGGCTATAGAATCGCGTTGAATTTCACCTTAAGTCACCCACTGATAACGATTTCCCAGTAGCAAAACTGGGTATTTTCACAGTTCAAACTGAAGTCCCTGGGAAGTGAAGAATCTCATCCCATACCGTAACGACTCGACTCTTATTTCGCGAGTTCGATGAACAGAAGCGAAGAACGATTGACGAAGGCGTTTGTTTCGTGGCTCAAATGAGAATCGCGCGGTTTAATTAATTAAAAATGCACTTGCGTGTGAAATTCGTTGTAATTCATGCGTTACACATGGTCAAGGATTTTTCTAAAAATCGTATAGATCGAAAGTTGAGGCATAGTCACCAAAATGCGTAGCGAAGCGTCAATTGACAAGTTAAAAGGGTTTTGAAAAATAAGTCGGAATGAAATGCCTTAGACGGATTCCTAGATGTTTTGTATAATCGTGTAAGCTGAAGACAGAAAGTCATTGGACACGCGTAGCGAAACGTCACTGCGCCTTAAATATTTGCGATTATTATTACGACGCTATTCCATTCGCAGACCCATGTTTTTTTTTTTTTTTATTAATTTTTGAAGAATTTACATAGATCAGTAAAAATAACTATACATATGTATTTACAGACTTACATGCTAACCTTAAATATAATCTTACATACTATTACAAGGGGGAGGAAATCCCTTTTCGGGTCCTCAGTCCGGATCTAAATCTGCAAATTTTTTTTAGGAATATGTGATATGGATATTTGTTTCTGATTCGTGTTTGGTAATTGGGGTTTTTGGCTAGTTTGAATGGTGATAGTGCTGGGATTTGAGATAGGTTATGATAGAAGTTGGTGGCCAGATAAGTGATGTATTGTTCAATGGGTTCCAAATTAAATTCGTTGTGAAGTTGATTGTTGGTTATATACCATGGGGCATGAGCAACTATTCTTAAGAACTTATTTTGCAGGACTTGTAGTTTATGGATGTTAGTTTTAGCAGAATTGATCCAAATTGGGCTGGCGTACAACATTAATGGTCTTAAAATTGTCTTGTAAATTGCTATGGCTGATTTATATTGTATTGAGCTGTTTCTGTAAATTAGTGGTCGTAGTTGTGCAAGTTTTATTTTAGCTTGGGTCACTTTGGCATTTATATGTTTTCCCCAAGTTAGCTTGGTATCAAGATACAAGCCTAAATATTTTACAGGTTTATTGGAGGGGTACCATTCTATTGTTTTGTTATTTAGAGTGAGAGGAAGTGGGGGAGAGTGGGGTCTTAAAGTAAAT
This sequence comes from Teleogryllus occipitalis, assembly GCA_011170035.1. Lineage (NCBI taxonomy): Eukaryota > Metazoa > Arthropoda > Insecta > Orthoptera > Gryllidae > Teleogryllus > Teleogryllus occipitalis. Next base: position 67,107 of record BLKR01003038.1, on the reverse strand, counting down.
ATTTTTGCAGCGGTTTTGTTAGGATTTAGTTGAATTTTAAATTTAGCGGCCCAGCTGTCTATCATATTTAAATAAAGTTGTAAGTGGGTTCTTAACTCAGTGAGGGTTGTACCGGAGGCAAAAATGGCTGTGTCGTCAGCAAATTGAGCAATAGTAATTTTATTAAGTGTGGGAAGGTCAGCGACATAGAGGTTGAATAGGGTGGGTGATAACGGAGAGCCTTGGGGAAGTCCAGCGTTTATTGTTCTTGGGTTGGATAAATGGTTGTTAACATTGACTGAGAAAGTTCTATTGCTTAAGAAATTTATTATTATTGATTTTAAGTATTGTGGAGTGCCTATTTGGATAAGTTTATATAAAAGAGCTTGGTGCCAAGTTCGGTCGAAAGCTTGTGTAATATCAATAAATAGAGCTATGGAGTGGTATTTTTTTTTGAAAAGCGGAATAAATGTACTCTGAAATTCTTAATAGCTGGTGTTGCGTTGAGATTCTATCTGTAAATCCAAACTGTACCTTGGGGATAGCATTGGTTGAATATATGTGGTTTTTCAGTCTTCGCAATATGATTTTCTCGAATATTTTGGAAAGGGTTGTTAATAAACTGATTGGGCGGTAACTCTCGGGGTTTGATGGGGTTTTGTTTGGCTTTGCTATGGGGATGATGATTGCGTGTTTCCATTTATGGGGGAAATATCCGATTCTGAAACAAGAATTGAATATGTTATTTAAGTACGCAATTGCCGTTGGTGGTAGTTTTTTTAATGCCAAATTGTTTATTTTGTCGTGACCTGGGGCTTTTTTGTTAGGAAGATTTTTTATGATTTTAGAAATTTCAATGGGCGATGAGAAATTTATTCTCTGATACGGACCGAAGAAGTTTAATTTTGTAGCTTGTAGAATATTATGTTGCGGGTGGGCGTTCGTGTTCTCACAGAATGTGGTTTCGAAATGCGTGGCGAGCACTTCTGCCTTCTGAAGTGAGGATAAGGCCTTGCCTGTCGTTGTGTTTAAAGGAGGGACCGTGTTTTTTTTCTTGAGAATTTTTTTAGTGAATTGCCATAATGTGTTATTACTGGTGTTGAGTGATTGTATGAGTTTATGATATTGTTCGCTGTTATGATTTCTGATAAGTCGTTTGACCACGTTGGAGCTTAGGTTGAGTTCTCTCTTTAATTCTCGTGTTCTTAGCTGAGCCCAGAGTCTTTTAGTCTTATTCTTTACAGTTATTGCGTTTAAAATGCCTGAGGGTAATTTATTGTAGGGTTTGAAGGCTGTATTCGGAGTGCTAGTCAACTGAGAATTTTGGATGGTTGTGTTGATGAGGTCAGTTAGAAAATTAACGGATTGATCTATTTCAAGGGGAGTATTTAGTATTTTTATTTTGGGTACTGTACTTTTTATTGTTTCGGTGAACTTCTCCAGTTAATTTTTAGTGAGTTCGGTTTAGATACAGGGGCATGTTGAGGTGACATTTGCTGCGAAGTAAGTAAGACTGGTATATGGTCAGAGTCAAGTTCGAATATTACCGATAAATGGAAGTTAAGGTTTGTGTTGGTTAGACCAATGTCGAGGATGTCTGGTTTGCGCGAACGGTCTTGTGGGTAGTAAGTAGGTTCACTCGGGGAGAGAATTTTAATATTGGCATTGTTTACTAATTGGGCTAGTGTTTTACCATCTTGGTTGTTGGATCGGCATCCCCAGTTACTGTGTTTGGCATTAAGGTCACCTAATAGCACAACTTTATCATTGAGGTTAAATAGATTTTGGAGGTTTGTATTTATTATTTTTGTCGAGGGAGGTTTGTATGCAGCTATGATCTTCAAAGAGTTATTGTTGATTATTATTGAGACTGCTATAGTTTCTAAGCCTGGTGTGTCCGGAAGAGTTACCTGGTTATGCGTGTGAGTAGATTTGATCGCGATGAGTACACCGCCGCCTTTGGTTTCGGTTCTGTCAGTTCTATAAACATTGTAATTGGGAATATATAATTTATTTTTTCTGCTCAAGTGCGTTTCGGTGATACAAGCTACATCTACGTTGTAGTGATGAAGGAAATGTACGAATTCGGTTTTTTTGTTGGTGATTGAGTTTGCATTCCAATTTAGAATGGTTACATTGTTTTGGGATTTATTTGCCATTGTTGGTTAGATATTCGGCCACAGAGTTCTGAATAGTACTAATTATAGATGGGATTAGAGAGTTGATGAAATTAATAATGCAGGAGGTGATGGAGTTAATTATAGTGGTGATTATTGGGTGATTGGATTGGATATTATTGGAATGGGCCGTGTGGTTATTGGAATTTTGGGTGTTTTGCGATGTGCTAGGAGGTGGTTTGTTCATGTTTGAAATATGGGTGAAGTTTTGAATAGGCTGGGATTGCGGCAGTGGTGGGAAATGGGCTCTTGATTGATTTTGGAGGGGAGGAGTAGCATTGGAGTTTGGTGGATTTTCATTATTTTTATTTTTAGAGGTACTTTTTCTATCTAAGATCTCTTTGTAGTAGGTGCAGTTCGTGTTTCTAATGTCGGCCTTGTGATTTCCGTTGCAGTTCGCACACACCGGAGATTCGTTCTTCTTAGGGCAGAGCACAGAGTAATGGTTCCCGGCACAGAATGCACACGTGATGGAGTGGTTACAATTGTTTTTGGTATGACCGTAGTCAAGGCATCTTTGGCATTGGAGGGGGCCTTTATGCTTTTTGCGTCTTTCGGTTCTAACACGATGATTGCAAATTTGATGTATGGTTAATATAGTTTCTATTGGTTCAGAACCGTTGAATTCCGCGGCGACTACTGGGATTGGAAGGCCATCTTTTTGAAGTCTGGTGACTCTGATTATTGAAGTGAAGCGTTGCTGTAGGTCATTCAAAATTTCCGGTTCTGTTATTGATTGTTCAATGTTTTTGAATACGACAGAAAATTTTTTGTTTGATGGATCTTTGAATGAATGAAATTTACGATGGGTATGTATGAGATATTTGATTATTTTACGGAAGTCCGTGGGGTTATTGGCATTGATCTTAACTTTTTTATTTTTCACGTCTGTGATGAAGTTGTTGGTGACGTTAGATTTAAGTTCGATTATAAGATCGCGAACACTGGTTACGTCCGCCACAAAGATTGGAGGAATTTTGGCTGGTTGCGAAGAGTGATCGTCAGTATTTACATTTAAATGATCGAACCGATTATCTTCAGGGTTGGGATTTATATTAGCGAGTTCTCCGAATCTGTTCCCGACGGGGACATTGTATTCTAGAGCACTGGATTGATTAGAGTTCTCGTTAGAGTTACTCGAGATTACACTTTTCTTTTTTGTTTCGATGGGGATTTCACTGTCACTGACTGACCTCTTTTTGGTGTTGACGTCTGATGATGAAGGTTGCGACATCGTGCTGAGGTCTGTTGAGGCGGCCTCCTGGCTGCCAATGATGCGTTGCTGGTCGGTAAGTGGAGGTGCGGTTGGTCCACTTAGCATGTGAGGCTGATGTGATGGAGGTTGATGTAACTGTTGTTCTAGTTGATGTTGTAGTAGATGATCTGGAATACGTTGCAGTGATGTTTCACGGACGTCGCCTTCTGGGAAACCGACCTCCATTTCGCCCTCGGCCGGGTAGACCTGGGCGAGGGCATCTGCGATACACTGGCGTATGCCAGCGTTGTCTGATGAAAATGTTGCACTAATTGCTGGCAATATTAGCGCCCACAGTTAGAAGTGCTGATAAACACTATTATTGTAGCACTTTATCTTACACTGGCACAGAACACTATTACGAGACGAGGCGCAGCGCTGAGCGCGGAGCTCCGTACTGTGCGACTGCTCGCAGCGGAGGGGCGCGGAGCTCCGTACTGTGCGACTGCTCGCAGCGGAATGGGGAGACCTATGTAGGGATTCGCCATATTCTCGCAGCAGAAGCCAGCCAATGATCTCTCGTTCGTTGTGATAAGGGGAAAATATTTATTTTATTTCCTCGTGTTCACCGAATTGCTTTAAAGACGTTTAATTCTTTAAACATTATATATCATCATCTGAAAAATAACTTATAATGGTATTATGATGCACATGCCTCGAAGATGGAACTTAGGAAAGCGGCAAGAAGGTTAGAGGAGCGCGAGAAGGCTATGGGAGGGGAACGGTTTAGGGAGCGGGGAGGAGCGGAGCTTAAAGCGGAGGTTAGAGGAGCGCGAGAAGGCGATGGGAGGGGAACGGATTGGGAGCGGGGAGGAGCGGAGCTTAAAGCGGAGGTTACAGGAACGCGAGGAGGCTATGGGAGGGGAGAGGAGTAGGGAGCGGGGAAAAGCGGAGCTTAAAGCGGAGGTTAGAGGAGCGCGAGAAGGCTACGGGAGGGGAGCGGAGTAGGGGGCGGGGAGGAGCGGAGCTTAAAGCGGAGGTTTGAGGAGCGCGAGGAGGCTATGGGAGGGGAGCGGAGTAGGGGGCGGGGAGGAGCGGAGCTTAAAGCGGAGGTTAGAGGAACGCGAGGAGGCTATGGGAGGGGAGCGGAGTAGAGGGCGGGGAGGAGCGGTGCTTTAAGCGGAGATTAGAGCGGTGGAGGATGGATACGGGGCGGGGAACCGCGAGGGTCGAGTTAAATATCTTCCATTTGTAATACTAATTTCCAATGCACAGAAAATGTTAAAGAAAACTTTGCTACCTCCAGCTATGCGAGGGGTGTCTATGGTTTCGTTAAAAAAAAACAGGAAGTCGGAGAAAATCCAAAAACAAACAACCTGAAACAGTCTTGAAAAATGTGTGACCATACTTTCTCTTTTACTCAAACACACCCTTTTTAAGATCAAATATTGATGTGCAGGTTTTCTTTAAGAATATAAATGTGTGAATGTTTTTGTAAAAGCGGAAGAAGTTGTAGAAATGCGTGTCTTATATTGTAAACCTGCGTTCATTGAACTTATTGGTATTGTGTTTCCTGTTTTCTCTAACATTTTGCAATGATACAAATATCGATACCAAACATTAGTGGAACCCAAGGGAATTTGGAGGTGGAAAAGTGTAAAGGGCCAACATTATTTCATAATAATTACTATTTTACTGAAAACAGTCATCACTTATTAAGTGCAGAAATATTTCCATAATGAATATACTTTTTTTAAAATTTCAAATTATCAGTTATTAACATACCAGAAGTTATCAATGATTTTCTTTATTATTTGAAATGCTTATGAGAGAAAGATCTGAATTAAAATCTCTTCACTCCTCCCCCCTGAAATGTTTTTTGGACCTGTCCTTTATCGTTTGGTTTCGAATGCTGCTCTCTTTTTTACGATATTTTATACTCTCTTTGCATTACTGCTTTCATCAGTAATGCAAAGTAACTTGTTTCTTGGGGAAGTCGACAAAGTAAATAAAATAAAAACCCTTGTACAGTTAAATATATCAATTTATTATTCAATACCTGTAATCAGGTTATGTAAGTTTACAAGATAATGTAGTACGTCTTGAATGGATTGTTTTGTGACATTCCAAGACATTTCAACCTCGATTTTGTCTGAAAAATGCAATTATTTAATTGTGTTATTCTGCCTCTTCCCCTTCTGCGCGTTCCGACTGGACTATCGTACTCAGTGTGACACTGCTTATGACAAGTCGTGCAATATAGATAGCAAGAGCAAGGAAGAGGCCGTCCGCCATTAAATATAGTCTATTTACAAGTTGCGCTATGGAACAGTATTTTGCGCTATAGAACAGTATTCATGGTATGCAAAACACTGTTGAACTTTATACATAATATACTACGTTATCGCACTAGTCATGAAAATTATTTTTGTTAAAATCTTAATTTATTTCATTCCTATAACAGACTATTTCATTTGTTGTTCATCATCAGTTGGCTTGATACATTTTGGAAAACAATTTTTTGTGGTTTTATTCAGCAGCGTTTCACTGCTGCAGGCAACTAGATTTACACTGGTTATGACGATTTTACAGTATACATATTTTTCACTTCCTTTCCTGTTTAATAAATGATTGTGATAAATAAACGTGGCAACGACCGATTGCATTCCCTGAAGAAAATAACTTGTTTTAGCTCATTTTAATTACGAAAAATACATACATTTTTAAACAAGTGTCCCGTTGATGAGTACAGAAGTCCTTGAAACACGTTTTGATTTTTCACACAGTATTTTTCCTGCTGACGAAGAATTATTTTGAGAAATATTATTTTGGGATGATTTTTGTTTGGGAAACATTTGGTATACTGAAAACAGACACTAAACTATTTCGTTTCATTCCGCTCAGTGGACTTCTAAACAGTCAGAGAAGAAGAAAGCAATTAAAAAGAATTCAAAGAGTACGTCCCATTTATTATTTAAAATACGGCATGATTTAATCTCATGATGCCCCGACGTCAGCGATGCTCTAAGAGTGTAGTTATTTACTCCTGTGGCAGCTCACTACTACGTCCAGCCGCCAGTCTCTGGTCACGCAAGGTCATTGGTCAAAAGTCTCTGGTGGCAGCGCCAGGGGGAGACCGCGAGGAGAATGGAGGAGAAGTGAGAAGGACAGGGGAAAAGGGAAGCGGGAGGAAAGGGGCCCGGATACCACAATGGAGGGGGAGGGCAATGGGCATGTGGGTTTGGACACGAGAAGATACAGCGGGTGAGGAGATGGACCGTGAAACTACGTGAAGCCTTGATGTCGGGTTGGAGTGAGAGGGAGAAAGTGGAAGTGCATTTGGAGGCGGCGAGGAAGTGAGAATAAGAGTTGGGAACATGGCGGCGTCGAGCGAAGGACTTGTGAGCTATATTTGAAAGGCCAGGTGTGAGAGGTCACATCGCGACCTAGTAAGGCGCATGCGAGGTGGTGATTGCGAGGGAAGAAAGGGCTGAGATGATGCGAGGGAAGGGAGTGTGAGGAAGTGGGTGATGGTGGTACATGTTTGGTGGTACACATGTATGGTGGTACACGTGTATGGTGGAAAGTGTGTTTCAACAGGTGTTGCAAGGTGACGGTGCAAGACGATGGTATCGGTGCGGGGGAGTGAAGGGTGTTGAGGACAGGGATGATGTAAGAGGTAAGATGATGTAGGGCTAGGGGGTTGTGAAATGGGATGGTGCACGGCGATGGTGTAAGCGGTGGTACGAATAAGTAGTGCAAGAGGATGGTGGAAGTGAATGTCGCAAACAAAGGGTTGGGGCTTCAGGGTTGTGATGAAAAGGGTGAGTGGAAGGGAGATCCGGTGCGACGGAGAGAGAGAGAGAGAGCGGGATGAGAGTGATAAATGCGAGGAGATTGTTGTCAGCGAAGGGGGAGGGATGTGGTAGGGGAGGGGCGACCGGAGGGTGCGAAAGGTGCGAGTGAACCCGGTGGCAAGGGCAGGGCCTCATAGAAACGGCTTCGCGGAGGGCGGGTGCGAGCGAGTGTGCGGACCGGTGCAGGGGCAACCTGCCGTGGGGCGGGGGGAGGGGGAGCACAGAAGGGGTGCGTCGGCCACGTCGCGTGCAGCCCCCTTCCCCTGCCGCCGCCGTCGCCCTATTACCTTAACGAGATGGGCCGCGTGGCGGAAGCTAATGCCCGCGGCGGGATGGCGAGATAAGGGCCCCGACACGGCCCCCGGGACCTCGGCCACCTCGCCGCCGGCCGTAAGGGGGCTCCGTCCCCCGCCCCGCCCTCTTTGGGCGCCCCTTCGCACACGGCCACACTGGCCCGAGCTGGGTCCAAATGCGCACAGCTGGGTTCAAATTCTCGTGAAAGATTTTTTATGAGCACAATTCTGTGTTAATACGTCGTTAAGGGATTCATAAAGTAACATCTAAAATCTAATCATACATATTGTTAGTGATGATGGCAATCAGATATTTACAGACAGTGAGTAAACAAGTGATTGATGGGTAAATGGATAATTAGCTGGGCCAGCGGTATGATGACTTTAGAGCAACAGGAACGTTTTACCCGTGGTGGCAAACGATGTTTCAGGTTGATATTAGCTCTCTGCAACGGGCTGCTAGGGTTTTGTTCACCGGTGAGTTTTCTCTAAACCTTTCTTTATATTATCTGCCGCCCATGTTCTTCTAGGTGGTGTCTGTATGGTTACGGAATAGCACTGCTTAACTTCATAGTGAAAATTATTAAGTAATTCTAACTCTTAATAGGGTTCATGAATGAATCGACGAAGAAATGAAACTAATGGTTTTTTAAGACGAGAGATATAAATCAAGCTGAAATATCATCTGTCTCACATTCGGCATTTTATTGTATCTCAAATCGAGTGCTGTCATACTTTCAGAATCCCATCACTCAAATCCAAGAAAAAATCGAATTGAAAAGAAAATATGAATCAACTAATGCAAACATTTCAGTTCATGTGAATGGGACATTACATGTTATTGGTGTCGACAGAGGAAACGTGTTGAATTATGTTCTAGTTGCCTACGATGAGACAAAGAAAATTCAGTATTTTGCTTTTTACGTAATATTGCTGATTTATACCGCTGGGGTCTCTTGCCATAAACAATTGTTGGATGTGATTCTCAAGAATTTCTGTTAGGTTAATTAACGGTAGCTGTTCTAGTGTTATGGGCCTGATAATTTCTCCCGCCTTTTTCTTTTCTTTTACTCTTTAAATCTTCCTGCATTCTTATTTTGGGTAGGATTAGCAATATTCTCTCGAAAAATGTATATGTTTTTCTAATCTAACATGCGACATGAAGGTATCATGTTCTTACTTTTTGCCTCTCTATTGGTTTGGATTCTCTTTCAATGACATGGTAACATCAGGTTAAAGGCTGTCAAGGAAGCACACTACACAACATGATGAAGTTCTTGTATTGTCATGTTTTATTGATCAAGAGAAAGGGTCCTGATTTCATTATTGAAGATTTTCATTATTATCCCTTTTATGAGACTTTTTAGTTTACTTTGTCGAGGTTTCTTTTTTACCAGTCGAACTTTTTTAACACCAGTCGAGTTTTTTACATGGCATGAAACCGTGTAACAAGAGCAAAATTTTCAAGTACACTTCGTCGTTCTGTATTGTAGAGTTCACATTGGTTAACACAGTATTGCCTTGTATTTCTACTGTGTTGAAACTATAATGTTTTGAGCTCGCTGCTCTATGGCTGTGTTGGTTTCATTATGTACTACGCCGTATTGTTCGTGTGCTAATTCTCGTTTAATATTGTTTATCTCCTGTGTTGATAGAAGTTATTACTCTTTTCCTGTCTGGAGGGCTCTGTGTAGTAATGACTCGCGAATTTTGAATGAAGCAAAGGAAATGATGAGTGCATTTATTATAAATTGCTCAATAACGCTCAATAACGATAGTTGCTTCTTCTGCAGTCTAGTGCTGCTGCACTCGCTAGTGCACTGGATTGTCGCCCATCTTGACATCTTGCTTTCGCTAAGGGTGTCAGCAAGGGATTGTAATTTACTTGGCGAATGCTGGTATATGTCTAAGCGCTGAACGTGTTCCCGATCATTCTGAGTTATGATCAATGCACCATTTACTCATTTTTTTCATCACCATAATAGGTTACATGCTGGGGAGGAGGGGCTAAAGTTGCTTTGTATTCGGAATGTTCATCTTCCAGAAAAGTTGCCGACCAAAGCTAATGAGCCCTACTATCTGTTTTACTGTTAGTTCAGAACTGCATAATCATCTGTTCCTTTTGTGGTGGACCTCATGCTAGGGACCATTATCCTTCATTCCAATCCATCATTCCGTCCCACTCCTATATGCAGCTAGTACTATTTCGGGAATGGTACAGAGAATTTCTTGATCACCTCTGCCAGGCTACAGGTCTTCTTAGCTTGATTCTCATTTGGATTTTCCTCAATGGAATCTCCATCTTGCTACTGAAGTCCTCTTCTGGAATTCTTCTTTGTCTGGCCCCTCCCCTTTAACCTGTCCAGCAAGGGAGGCCCTGCTAGTAGATACGCTACCACCAGCATATCTCTCAGCGTTATGCACCACCACCAATTACTACAAGGCCATATACTCCCTACGTGGAGTCGTCGTCGCCGTGTCGTCGTGTCGTCGTGTCGTCGTGTCGTCGTGTCGTCGTGTCGTCGTGTCGTCGTGTCGTCATGTCGTCGTGTCGTCGTGTCGTCGTGTCGTCGTGTCGTCGTGTCGTCGTGTCGTGTCGTCGTGTCGTCGTGTCGTCGTGTCGTCGTGTCGTCGTGTCGTCGTGTCGTCGTGTCGTCGTGTCGTCGTGTCGTCGTTTCGTCGTTTCGTCGTGTCGTCGTGTCGTCGTGCCCTCGTCGTGTCGTCGTCGTGTCGTCGTCGTCGTGTCGTCGTCGTCGTGTCGTCGTCGTCGTGTTGTCGTCGTCGTGTCGTCGTCGTCGTGTCGTCGTCGTCGTGTCGTCGTCGTCGTGTCGTCGTCGTCGTGTCGTCGTCGTCGTGTCGTTGTGTCGTCGTCGTCATTATTATTATTAATATTATCATTATTATTAATATTATTATTATCATCAGCATCATTATCATGTCCGATACAACGGAACGGGCCATAACACGCAGAGCAATTCCTTCTCCCTCGTGCCCTTCGAATGCCTCCGCCCGCGGATTTGGGGAGGCAGCGCGCTCCCCGCCCACCGAGGCCGCCGTGCTCTGGCGTGCGGTGCCGCGGCCGTCCCCGGGGCCCCTCGCGGCGCGCCGCGTGACACCGCGTGCGCCCCGTGACCTCGGCGCGGCGCCTGCTGCGCCGTGCGCCCGCCGTGCGCGTGCCGTGCGCCGTGAGGCCGCGTCCGCCGTGTGCGTGTGGCGCGCGCGCGGATTCGCCGGCCCCGAGAGGGCGCGCCGTGCGGAAATGACGTCCGCGGCGCAGCGAGGCGTCCGAGGGCGGGCAGAGGGGAATCAGGGGAGGTGCGAAGGCAGGGGCCGGCCGGGTGGGACCACACCAAACGGTTCAGAGCAGCGCCAAGTCGGGAATTTTTTCACCGGCTGAGGTCGCTCAGGGTATCAATTGATGTCACTGCTATGCCTCTGGCCGGGAGGTCCTGCGCTTCGATTCCGACGGTGGCAGGATTTTCGACACCAGCTAGACAGCTCTGTCGAATTCATCCTCTGTCTGAAGGAGATTTCTAGCTGCCGGCTGCTTGGATCGGTATTTTCCGTCGTTTCTCCGATCAATACCAGTCGAATGCCGGGGTAGTACCCTAACAGGCAGGCCACTTTCCTTCCTTTTCCTTATTCTATCCTTACGCCTTACTCACAGTTTCGCGTACATGCACTGCATTACCACTCATCCAGGAGACCGGTCGGGAACTTAGAGTGAGTCCCGACTATGGCGGTACCCCGCTGGTGAGAGATACCTGGATGGGGAAACCTCACTGGCCTACGTGTAGGATGGCGTCGGATCTTGCCATTCAGCGAGGGAACATCGCCTCCGCCTCTCGAAAAAACATACACTACGCTTACGGGACTTATCACCTCATGAGTTTAGGCGCCCGGAAACTTCAATCAATCGGAATTTTCTTCAAAGAGATATTACCCACAGAGATGGCTCAGTGACAACACTGATTCCGCATCATCTCTTCCCGAAAGGATCCAAGGTTTCGAGTCCCAACGGTGGTGGGTTTTCGTCACTAGCTAAACAGGAAGGTTGAATTCAGCCTCTGTCTGAAGGAAAATTCCAGCGCCCGGCTGCTCTGATAGGTTCTTTTCCATCGTTTCCCTTCAGGCGAATACCAGTACGGAGTACCTCTACAAATGTGTACCTCATGAGACCTTTTTTCATCTTTTCTGCTTCTTTGTCCCCATACTCATCTCTTACACACACTCACACTTACAGCATTGGCTAATCGCACTATGTCGTGCGATGCCGAGTCATGTCGTCACGTGCCATGTCGAGTCCTGAGAGATTGTCCCAGGTAAAGTGATGCCGCGCTTACGAAAAATACCTGGAAGTGAAAAACTCTGAACACTCATTTGTAGTTCGGCACCTGATCTCACGTTGCAGCGGCAGACGAACACCGCCACATATACCTAGTTTCTTTCCATATTTTCAATCTTCTTTATTCTTTTACAGAAGAGAGAAAATGAAAGGGATCAAAGATCGTATAAGACTGATTTAAACAAAATAATATTATTTGTAAGCAAATTTGACTAATAATTTACAATAGGATTGTGACATAAATTAAATGAAAACGAATCTGAAACATTGTTCAGACTGTTAATAAATAAATTAAAAAGATATAATAATGGCCGGTATTACACTGTAAAATATATTTGACGAAGAACTTTTTCTTTGAACGTTGACGAGAAAACTTTGACAAAGAAATTTGACGAACGTATTACATTTCGTCCAATATTTTATGTAGTTTTGCTATGGATTACGATGGATGTCGCACAAATAGTTGTGTTTGTGCTCCTTTAAGTTTTATAATAACTAATCTATATTTAATGCCGATGAAGTAAAAGGTAAAAGGGAAACGTTTGAGGGTGATGTCTTAGAACAACGCCATGGTATTCATCCATGATGAATGGGTCGCATATTGTGAAGCATTAATTAAAGAACTTCGAAATGAATTATTTGAGGATGGATGAGGAAACATTCAATTTTCTTTGTCGTTCTTCCTTCTTTCGAAATTGCGTCCTCTGATTTGGAAGTTCAAAAAAATTATCTTCCTGAATTGGTTATTTTCCAAAATCCATATTTTCCACTTCTCTGGAAAATGTGTTCTATAAGCGTTGATTCATTTGGTTTTACTTTTGTAGTGCGGATGGGGAGTATTATATAAACATTCTAATTGCTCGCACTCAGCAATTAAAATATTGGTTGAAGCAATACCTCTATATCTGACGGTTACCAATTTTATGATAAATCTTGGACGCTTCAGACTACATTTCATCCAAGAAATTTTATTAAAAAAATCTATATAATTCGGTATTACACTGTCATATTATCTTTTATAAAAGATCCTTGACAAAGATCTTTTACAGTGTAATACAAGCCAGTGTACTTTTCTATTTCAAAATTAGCTTCATCTGGTTCATCCAATCCTCCAGTGCAGCGCCTCTGACCGGGAGGTCCTCGGTTCGAGTCCTGACGGCGGCAGGGTTTTCGACACTAGCTTTTCAGCTAGGTCGAATTCAGTCGTTATCTGGAGGAGAATTCTAGCGGCCGGCTGCTCTGATCGGTAGTTTTCCGTGGTTTCTCCGATCAACACCAGGCGAATGCCAGAGCAGTACCCTAACAAACGGGCCACGGACCGCGCGCGATCTGTCCTTCCTCTTCCTTGTCCTATCCTCTCTCCTTACACACACGCACACTTACACTAACATGCACTGCACTACCATATATTCCGGAAAACTGGTCGGGAGCTTAGAGCTTGTCTCGGCTGGGGCGGTGCCCCGCCGGTAAGAGAGTCCTGGTTAGGGGGAAACCCCACTAGCCGACTGTAGGTCGGCGCCGAATCTCGCCATCCAGCGGGGGAAGTTCACCGCCATCTCCCGAGAGAAAAAACAGGCACTACTCTAACGGGACTAATGACCAAAGCAGTTGACGCGCCCGGAAACACGAAAAAATCAATCAATCATTCATTCCTCCAGCTAGGTTTGTCCCCTAAAGGCACGCGTGTCTACTGTCAGAATGATCCAGTCAATTTGGAATTCGCATACTGCGTTTCAATTGTCTCTGGCTTACTTCATTGCAGCCTCTCCCGGCAGTGGATTCCACCTACAAATCACTTCATAAGAGATCTCCCACTACATACGGTGCCCAAACAACTCTACATTTGGAATCAACCGCCTAACTACCAGTAAACAATTGTTCGCCGCATTATCTTTTATCTTCGGCGATAGGGCACAATAATTGCGTTCTCATTCTACAATCGTTCTACTCTATCTAACACTTAATAGCATTTTCGAACATTCATACCAACAAGGAAATCTATGATTTGTTCACAAAACAATTTTCGGTTCCGGTACATTGTACTCATACTTCCGCTAAGCTGTCAATAACAGGATACTTTGAACACGAGCATTTGCTTACATGTAAATCATGCTAAATCGCCCGTAAATAGCGATAAACAACGTTATAACACATTACACTCAGAACTTTGGAGTGCTACATAACAACCGAGAACTAGCAGAACTTCTAGTCTCTACGTAGAACTGCCAGCTCTTCTAGTATCTACAAAGAACTGTTAACGCCTCATCTATTTGCTGCCGAATGCTACTCCAGGCAGTCACGCTCACGATCTACCAGTAGAGAACAACTGCTGCCATCCTGACTACATAGATGGTAACAAAACAATTTAACTTTATTCAACTCAATATCTTGTGAACATCAACTAGCTGAATCACTCATAGTATTTCGAATCACTTGCTTTGGGTTGTGAATTCCAATATGCATAGTACTGCTCAATCAATAATCACACCATAACTGAAACGGAACTCTATCAACAATTAACTTCATTGGCGCAAAGAAAACCATTGAATTTCAGCTATCTTTATTTGTTATTGGTTCACATTATTGTATTCATTGTATATTATAAACTTACACATTTCATTAATAGTCATCTAACTTAAAGTTAACTATAAGCTTTTATCGTTTGTATTGTTTTGTATTTTAATTCAATTATACTAGTAAAACGTTCCGCACTAATTCTGAGCTACCAGTATCCATTTGCTCACCCGCCTGCAACGAGGCCCGCTGGGCAGAATCAGCAGCCCAGGATAAAACTTAACTTCAAAATCTATCCTTATGATACAGATTTCATTAAGAGAAAAATCTCTATTTTGTAATTTTAGTTGCAGTGAGACACCGGAAAAAATTTCAACTCTTTTAATTTTCGAAAAATAAGGATATTCAACGAATATGAAGCCTGCACCATTCTCTTAAACACACTATACAACAACCAAATTCAATCGATTTTTTGAAAATTGGGAAAATGTCCCAGGGACTTCATGTAAAGAACATCCAAAACTTACAATATCTATTTCAAATTCAAGGGGCCTTGACATTAGCTAAATCGATACCATCACAGGAATACCAATTTTGGAGAAAATCTGAATGGTTTAGCCGCTAGCGTTGTTCACGGAGGGATGGGTGGGAGGACGAACGGATGTACCGACGAACCGACGGACCGACGGACCGACGGACCGACGGACCGACGGACCGACGGACCGACGGACCGACGGGCCGACGGACCGACGGACCGACGGACCGACGGACCGACGGACCGACGGACCGACGGACCGACGGACCGACGGACCGACGGACCGACGGACGGACCGACGGACCGACGGACCGACGGACCGACGGACCGACGGACCGACGGACCGACGGACCGACGGACCGACGGACCGACGGACCGACGGACCGACGGACGGACGGACCGACGGACCGACGGACCGACGGACCGACGGACCGACGGATCGACGGATCGACGGATCGACGGACCGACGGACCGACGGACCGACGGACCGACGGACCGACGGACCGACGGACCGACGGACCGACGGACCGACGGACCGACGGACCGACGGACGGACGAACCCACGGACGGACAGTCGTTTTGCCGTCATTCGATTTTTCGTTATCAAGAACCCACAAAACATGGATTCTGGCTACACGAGTTAAAGGATCTTTTTCTTCTAAATTTAGTAACTGGATTTATCCACTTTTTCGTTACCAGAGCCTTATAATAACAGTTTTTCTGACAAAATTAGCCCTTTTTTCGAGCAGCATTAGATAACTTTCTCTCTACTCCGTAGTGAGAAAGTAAAAAGGAGACAGCCTTTGTTGTCTAGAAACATTTTTTTCAGAACAATCCAGTATTTAGTAATACGATAGCAAGTTAGAAGTTTACTTTTTCTGGAATATTCAGTTAAAAGTTTCTGATACCCGTTACGTGGATGGACTGTGACATCGTTCCCCTCTACACACTATCTTCTCCAAACTGGCATCGAATTGCGGGGTGCTCCGGTGGCAACCCGTGTGCCCGCGGCTGCCCTGGGTGGTGATCCAAGGGACTTCGAGCAAGCCTGCTGTAAGCCGTGCAAATCTAAGCGTCGACCTTCTCGACTCTCTGCAGCTCCGAAGAAGGCCATGGCAGGCTGGCCGAAAGGTTGTTACCGGGAGTGGTAGCTTAGTGCATCAACTGATGCCACTGCAGCGCGTCTGACCAGGAAGTCCTAGGTTCGAGTCCTGACGGCGGTAGGATTTTCGACACTAGCTTTTCAGGTAGGTCGAATTCAGTCGCTGCCTGGAGGAGAATTTTAGCGGCCGGCTGCTCTGATCGTTAGTTTTCCGTGGTTTCTCCGATCAACACCAGGCGAATGCCGGAGCAGTACCCTACCAAACGGGCCACGGACTGCGCGCGATCTTTCCTTCCTCTTCCTTGTCCTATCCTCTCCCCCATACACACACACTTACACTAACATGCACTACACTACCACATATTCTGGGAGACCGGTCGGGAGCTTAGAGCTTGTTCCGGCTGGGGCGGTGCCCTGCTGGTGGGAGAGTCCTCGTTAGGGGAAAACCCCACTAGCCGACGTTAGGTCGGCGCCGGATCTCGCTATCCAGCGGGGGAAGACCACCTCCATCTCCCGAGAAAAAAACATGCACTACACTAACGGGATTAATGACCAAAGCAGTTGACGTGCCCGGAAACACGAAAAACAAAAACAAAACCGAAAGGTTGTTGCAGTAGATTTTGATGCGGCGTTACCTGAACAAGTAAAGGTAACGGCAAAGTGGGAGACCGTTTGCAAGAATTACTGGAATTGTTATATCTTACTACTGTGAAAAACTGTACACTTAAAAATGTACTCTTCTTTGAGTCGGAGGAAGTTGAGAAAGATGTTACTGCATGTGGATACTTGATTAGTCTCCATGGGTCTGCTCTTTCGCCTAACCACTGAATCTACATTAATACACGGTAGTAAATATAAGAGGAGGAGGGCAATCTGTACATTTACGTCTGGGAGTGCAAAACTAGGGACCATCCCGGCATACGCCTTAAGAGATTGGGTAAACTCAGAAAAGCTCAGTCAGGATGGCGACTTACGGCCGATCAGCATAGAAATGGAAGAGAAGAGAAAAATGATAGATGGGAAACAAATGAAAATGAAGTAGAAAATACGAAAGAGAAAGAAGAAAAGAGAGAGACTAAAGGGGGGACAAGCTGTATATTTATGAACATACTATGAACTCCTATAGTATTAAAATATTTTGGATAGGTCATTGTATGTTTTTATGTGGTGTTCCACATCACTATTCAAACGTAAAACACAAGTTTGGAAATTTCTCTTCCGTTTTTGTAGTAGCTCGTATACTCTGGCATTATCCAAAGCTTACTGGTCACCGATATCAACACGAAGAATGCAATTTGAGAAGTTGGGGTTCGGAGTTTCGGAGCGGCCTGTAGAGCCACCGGCGCAGTTTCGGCGCGTGGGGTCGGGGGGGCGTCGCCGCCATACGTTTGCACCCGCGCTTCCCCTGGGCTTCCTCTGGCGCGGCCACCGCCGGGGGCGCGCGTGGCTGGCGCCGGACAGACACTAATGGGTCCGTGCCGGCCTCCGCCCCACGCCCTCTCGCCCCGCCCCGCCCCGCTCCGCTCTGCCCATTCCGCCCGGTTCCGCCCCGCCCCACCCCGCCACGCCCCGCCCCACCCGCCCCGCCACGCCCCGCCCCGCCACGCCCCGCCCCACCCGCCACGCCCCGCCCCACCCGCCCCGCCCCGCCACGCCACGCCACGCCACGCCACGCCACGCCACGCCCCATCCCACCCCACTTCCCCTCCCCGCCCCATTCTCTCATTCTACCGGGAGCGGTAGCTCAGTGCATCAACTGATGTCACTGCAGCACCTCTGACCGGGAGGTCCTAGGTTCCCACTCCCCACGGCGGCGGCAGGATTTTCGACACTAGCTTTACAGCTAGGTCGAATTCAGGCGCTGTCTCGAGGAGAATTCTAGCGGCCGGCTGCTCTGATCGGCGGTAGTTTTCCGTGGTTTCTCCGATCAACACCAGGCGAATGCCGGAGCAGTACCCCACCAAACGGACCATGGACTGCGCGCGATCTGTCCTTCCCCTTCCTTGTCCTATCCTCTCCCCTTACACACACACACACTTACACTAACATGCACTTCATTACCACATATCCCGGGAGACCGGTCGGGAGTTTAGAGCTTGTCCCGGCTGGGGCGGTGCCCCGCTGGTGAGAGAGTCCTGGTTAGGGGGAAACCCCACTAGCCGAAGGAAGGTCGGCGCTGGATCTCGCCATCCAGCGGGGGAGGATCACAGCCATCTCCCGAGAGAAAAAACATGCACTACACTAACGGGACTAATGAACAAAGCAGTTGACGCGCCCGGAAACACGAAAAAATCAATCAATCCGCCCCATTTTACCCCATCCCACCCCGCCCCACATCACCCCGTTCCGCATCGCCAATTTACAGAAATTCATTTTTGTAACAACATGAACAATAAACAGGATGATGCTGTACTCTTCTGAAAAACTTCGGGAGACGATTGAAAATTGTAGTACATAAACGTCACGGTCATTCTCGAAATGACCGAAAAAATTTTGTGTCATACGTTCGTGCAACCATTTGTCTATCATTACTACCAAGAAACTCCTCCGAATGTCTGTCGTATGTTTTCTCTCTCCTTCTCCAAAAAATTGTTAACATTTTTAGCCGTGTCACCGTTCTTGTGCACCGACAATCGAACAATGAATCGCCGTGATGCCTAATGGGGGCTGCTGTCCGCCCCGCAGTATAGCCGGATAGTCACGGCTGGGGAACGCGCGGGGCCAATGACGGATGGCATCATCTGGACGAGGTCGGCCTGGACCGTTCCGCTACCGCATTGCTCAGGTCCCTCTCTCCCCCCTTCATCTCACCCACGGTTGCCAGCGAAGCCCTCTGTGGTCCACTGGCTTACACAATCGCCCACTTCCATCCATTTATCAACCATGGGATCGTCTGGAATGAAGCGACCAGCACCATATATTGAGTCTTTCAAAAACGAGAGTATATATGGAGTATATACAGAGTATATAGAAATCCACATAATTCGGAATCAAGTATATTTAGCTATTTTAAGGACATACTACACCTTTTGAGAGACTCTGATATCGAAAGAGAATTGTCCGTCCGTCCGTCTGTATGTCTGTCCGTCCGTTCTATCCGTCCGTTCTATCCGTCCGTCCGTCCGTCCGTCCGTCCGTCCGTCCGTCCGTGTCCGTCCGTCCGTCCGTCCGTCCGTCCGTCCGTCCGTCCGTCCGTCCGTCCGTCCGTCCGTCCCGTCCGTCCGTCCGTCTGTCCGTCCGTCTGTCCGTCCGTCTGTCCGTCCGTCTGTCGTCCGTCTGTCCGTCCGTCTGTCCGTCCGTCTGTCCGTCCGTCTGTCCGTCCGTCTGTCCGTCCGTCTGTCCGTCCGTCCGTCCGTCCGTCCGTCCGTCCGTCTGTCCGTCCGTCTGTCCGTCCGTCTGTCCGTCCGTCTGTCCGTCCGTCTGTCCGTCCGTCTGTCCCTCCGTCTGTCCCTCCGTCTGTCCCTCCGCCTGTCCGTCCGTCTGTCCCTCCGTCTGTCCGTCCGTCTGTCCGTCCGTCTGTCCGTCGGTCTAACCATCTGTTCGTCCATCCGCCTCTCGGACCATCTCTCTGCGCCTGTCTCTCCTACCATCTCCCTCTGTCCTTCTACCTCTTCGTTCATCTGTCAGTTGTCCCTCTGTGCCTGTCCGTCTATGTGTGTCTGTCTGTCGTCCGTCTCTCCGTCTGTCTGTCTGTCTTTTCGTCCGTCAAACCCTCTGTCCATCTGACCCTCCATGAGTCTGTTCGTCTAATCATCTATCTATCCTGCTACATTTTTGCGTCTCAAAATTGATCGTACATTACAATAACAAAAAAATAATGACTTAAATAAAAAAAATTATTAAATAAAATATAGTGAAATAATTTCTATATGAAGGTAGAATTGGTCGAGATATAGCCGAATTTTGCCGCAGAGAATGACCCGTTTTTACACTTTTGTTAATGATTTCGTTTATTTAATTTCTAATGCAGTGCAAAATAAAAAATGTTATAAACTGGTTTGATTATCTGCTAACAAATGTGTACGTTCAATTTCGTAAATCATCGCGCATATGTAGTGCCGATACTCCACCCACCGTTTAACTCGAACTGGCTTCTGTTGACGATTTCACATCACTATTGTAGCGGGTATTAATTTCCACAATACAATATTACAATATCCATTTCAAATCTCAAGTACTTTATAAGATGGATCATTGCCTTGTAAAGTAGCAAAGTAATGAAAAGGATGACACCTATTAAAAACACGTCAGATTCAATAAAAACAATACATTAAAGGCCACTAAATTATATTTAAAAAAAATAATACCAAAGCACTATTGGGAATTGAATCGCACATCGCATATAGAAAACATTCTTCTCTCTCAAATATATATATATGTATATATATATATATATATATATATATATATATATATATATGTATATATATATATACACATAATGCATGACTCCATATTATGTGGGAATCATCGTAAATATGAAATACAACAAGCGAGAGTAATAATTAAATCGGTTATTTCGAAAAGATGACATTTCTCAAAATAAGTTAAGCTCTAGATCTGAATCATAATATAATTTTAGGTTTGGAACTTGTGAAAATATCACATATCTGAAGTTCGTTTGTTTAAGCGAGTGGCACTTTGTTTCCTTCTGATACTCCACTATTTTGGAGTTGAAATCTTTTGCAAAAACGTGAGTGCACCGAACAGCCGACAGAGATGTAGCCTTTTCGAAATAACGAATTCTATTTATTCCAAAATGGAGGGTAGAAGTGCAAATCTTAATAGCTATAAAGGAAAATAGAAAGACTTTACGAAATAGTAGATAACAAAATTTTAATGAGAGGAGACACATAATTATTAATTCATTTTCAGTATTTTACATAAGATAAATCGTAAAATCTCACGTTATCCTAAATATTCATATTGAAAATTTTCCTGATTATATCCAACGTGATGTGAGCGTAAATAGGTACTTTTATTTTTTTTCTTTGTCCAATGAATTATCTAGCAGTAAAATACATGATTAAGGACGTACTACATCCGTATTAAGAACTGCTTTACAAAAAAACAGACGTAAAATTCAATCTAGAACAACCGTCCCGGAAGCTACGATTATTGCAGTGCCGTATTTCACATAATTATGATAGTAGTGTGAGTTTATAAATTAGATACGTCAACGATATGATGATACGCAACCAGATAAGCGAAAAGTAACGGCTGCAGTGCAGTTGGCAGGTCATGGGTTCAAACGCCAAGGACGACTACCTCTGCGCGATTTTTCATCGTCTTCTGCAGCCACTCAAAACAAGACCCTAGCATTCACGCTTCAGTAGTTGAGTACTTGTATATCAATTTCTTATCGCAGCTGTAAGGCAACTACCACCCACTTTCAGCATTAATGGAATACGCCTTTTTTGACACATTCAATAACTTACGTTAAGGAGCGAATAAAATAAAAAGCTGTCCTTTCTATCAGCAAGTACTCAATGCAACGATTGAAATTATACAGAACAGATTAAAAATCAAGTTTAAAACCAATTAATGTTTCATAGCTGTCAACGCTTTATGCAAAGAAAAAGTATACATTCTCTTCTGCAATAATAATTATGTTCGTAAGTAAGAAGATATTATCATTCTAATATTCGCACTTCGCTATCGCAGTTTCACTGCGAATGAATGTATTGGCAGAGACGTATACCAATAGTTTGAATTATCATAATTTTATATTGCTTTGTATAGTATGCAAATCACATCAAAATACGAAATCACTGAACGCACTGAAGAAAGCATTGTTCTTTCCCTCCATTTTTTCAATAAATGCTCGACTCGATAAACGCTGGAAATCTTAATAGTAATAATTTCTTGCTGTCGATTCTTGATCATGGTCAGTCCGAGACCTTCATTCCCTTCCGCTTTAGGCATTTCTAAATTTGCTGATTTCTGCTTTAAGACAATGGTACAAAAGAACGAACCATTGTAACTGAGTAAATGTGAGAGGTGGTTCTCTATTTCGCAACAAAACCTCATTAAAATTTGTGTAATCTGCGTTCAAACCTTTTACAAAATCTTCAAACAGTGAGTATCACACACTCTCTTTCTGACTAAATGAAAGTCGCCAAACGAACTAAACTGAACTAGTGTTTTTAAACAGAAAATATCCGTACCACCACTATTGCATTGCCCCTCTATTTACAACGGACAATTAGGATTTCTTGATATATGATACTCTACCATCTTCTACAGACACCCGACCTATATCTATAAGATTCAAAAACATTTTTCCCACAAACACTTCTTGTATCATTCAATTTGTATTAAAATTTACATTTTTACATTACTTTCACAACGTATACCATCTTTTAACTAGTGGTGCTCAACAACATACACTTTCTCACATTATTTCTAACTTGCAATTTTCCATATCTCAGTTCAACGAAAATAAGCCATAAGCAGTTTTTCAAACGTCTTATTTTCAATCCAATTTTTAAAAAAGTTAAGAAAACATTTTAGGCCGCTTTTGAGATTTTAAAAATATATTTCATAAGCTTCACGCAATTATTAAGCGAAAACTTATAGTACTTTAGAAACTTGAACTTTTACTTATTTAATTATTTGCTTTTCAGATCAGATTTCATTCAAGAAAAAAGTCTGCCATCAATATTATACTTTTGCAATGGTAATTTTTTACAGTTTCCGAAAACAAGAGAGTTCGCCAAATACAGGCCGTGCACCGTTTCTGCCGTTAGCGAAAAAAGATTCATCAAAAATTTTGAGCCGTTTTTGAGAAACTTTTGAAAATTGAGGCTTCTAGTATCCCCAAAATCAAAATATACATATCCCACTCGCAGTGCCTTGAGTTCGTTCTGATGGATCAGGATACATCCATTTTGGAAAAAATGGACTGAACAATATAGGGACTAGTGTTCACAGCAGACACGTTTTGCCGTTAGTGTATCAAGGACACAGAAAATATGTTTTCTGACTTCACGTGTCAAAGAAAGAGAAAATTCACTACATTTAGGAACCCAATTTATCCACTTTTTCTATATCGGTCCCCACAATAAGAGATTTTCTGTCGAAAAATTGCTTATTTCTGCCGCAGTATTGAAATTCTTTCTCTTTACTACGTAGGTACGTAGTATGACAAGAAAGTAAAAAGACCAATTTAGAAAAGTATCAACAGTACTTATGATATAAATGCTAAAATAAAATAATAGAGAAATTAGTGTTTGATGTTAGATAAAAATAAAAGAAAGAGAGTATTTGAAAGTTTGAAATATAGTTTGTTAACCAGTATTTCAACGTCAAATCTACATGAAGAATTGTAGAAGAGAACTAGACAACAATCTTCCCAAAACACTCGCTGACGCCTTACAAACTGGTCCTGGCAACCCATCCGTATGCTGCTTTTGAATCATTGTGAGGCAACATTACCCCCTCAGGACTTGACGTCAGTAAATGTAGAAATGTAAATTTGTAATAATTTAATTTGAAACCTAAAGAACCCTAAAAGTATTACCGTACCGTATCTGTAAAGTATCGACACGGTCGACTATTTATCTTGGTGAGTATTCACACGATTATTAATTTATTTATTGTAATATTGCGGTATAAATGCATACTGTTTAATGAAAACTACTCAAAGCGTCGATGAAAGTAAGAGAAATGTTTATCAATTACGCATGGTAGAAAAGTACTACATCAACGTTCTGCAGAAACGACTGTAAATTTTCTGAATAAACCAACGAAGCGCACCAACAAAAAGGAACTCTGTAAAGGAAATCACGCGAACTTGTCCTTTTTGCCAAGAAATAGTCTCTCAGCTAGGCCTGTCTCTCACGGCTGGCCCCTTCCTTTCGCTCTCACGCTCATGGTTCCACTCCAAAGGCCACACAGAACTGCATTCCATTTTGTATTGCTTCTGACCGAGAATTCCAATTATTGAAGCTAATGTATCAATTCTCCATGTCGCATGGTAAAATATCGCGAGAGATAACTTGCATATTGTAAAAAACTCAATGACATTTAAAATTAGTTTTCATTCATTCATTCATAAATAATAATTCAAATAGATTTTCATTTTCAAAATTTACATTTCGTATTTAATAGGGGAAGTATACGGAGGGTGTCGTTTCGTGCGGTAAGAAGACAACCCACTGTCTTCTCTTATATCAGATTAATAAAATGTTTTCTGTGTACTTTTACTAAGAAAAGCTTTGTTATTGCACCGGAGTTTCTTGGCAATTTCTCTTCTTTTATAAGTGAATCGACCGTCTGTAAGTTTTTAAAGTGAGTCGACCAGGAGTAGGTGCTCGTGGCATGAACTCACTTCAGTGCCTCTGACCAGGAGGGCCTAGGTTCGAGTCCCGACGGTAGTATAATAAGGAATACGCTCTTTTTTACCGTATGAAACGACTAATCCTTATTAATTTTAGAGGAATGTTCAAAGTTAAAGTTATAATAACAATTGTTTTTTCACAGAAATAATCTGGTCTAAAAAGATATTCTAATTTTGCTTTTAATGCTACTCATAGCCGCAAGATTCCGATACCACAAATATCGAACGAAACAATCGATATTTGAAAGATTTGTATGACAAGTATTGCATCATCTGTACCATCCCATGTAGTTCCACTTGGTTGCTCACTTGCTGACGCACGCGACTACGAGCCTATGGCAGGAGCGTCATTGATTAATTGATTAGGGTTTTCGGCGCGTCTACTGAAGTCATTATACCAGCAACTGTAGTGCATGAAGTGGCGATTGTCTTATCTCCACTGGATGGCAAGATCCGGTGCCGACCTACACGTTGGATAGTGGGGTTTCCCTTACCAGGTATCTCCCACTTGGTGGGGCACCGCCCAAGCCGGAACAAGTTTCTCCGGATTGGTCTCCCGACATATGTGCAACTGTAGTGCATGTAAGTGTGTGTGTAAGTAAGGGTGGAGGTTAAGTCAAGGAAGGGGAAGGACAGATCGCGCATGGTCTGTGGCCCGTTTGTTAGGGTACTGCTCCGGCATTCGCCTGGTGTTGATCGCTAGACATTAGGTCGCTAGAATTCTTCTCTAGAGAGCTGCTTAGACATTCGACTTAGCTAGAGTCGAAAATACCCAAGGCATAAGGTTGTTGCAAATCAAACCTTATATATATATATATATATATATATATATATATATATATATATATATATATGTGTGTGTGTGTGTGTGTGCGTGTGTGCGTGCGTGCGTGCGTGTGCGTGTGCGTGTGCGTGTGGGTGTGTCGATATCAACAAGATAGATTTTCGAATCTTCTACATCAGAGACTTTCTGCACAACGTGAAGCACTTTAGAGCATTTCACTTTTAAGATTCTGTGCATGCGCAGTTCGAGTTGCATTTGCGCAGAGGTTCAAAATAGGTATAGATAGATAGATATTTATTATTCTGCAGGTAGGTATATACAACCTGGTGGCTGAACTCTACAATTTACATATTACTAATATTAACTTAAAATTATTTAACAATGTAACTTTAAATTATTTAAAGACATAATAATAATAATAATAATAATAATAACAATATTAATAATAATAATAATAATAATAATAATAATAATAATAATAATAAAATGCTAACAATAATAGCCTTAACTACATTAAATGGTTGACCTGCACAGTTATTTGAAACTATTAAATACAAGATTACACGACTTTTTAATTACACTTCACTTCACTTTCACTTCACTTCACTTCACTTCCCTTCACTTCACATTTGAAATTCACTTCTCTTTCTACTTCTATACTGCACTACACTGCACAACACTTCACCACACTTCAATATAATACTACTTTGAAAATAATTATATATTTAGAACAGGAAGCATTTAATAGTAATTAACACAATAATAATAGCAATAAAAATATCAATAATAATCAAATAATAACTGATATAATAATCCAACTTATTAAATTAATAAAGTTTACAAATACCATTAGTTAATTTATTTTTAAATCTTTGAACACCTAGAGGAAAGGGTTCCAAGGCTGTCGCAGGTAACTTATTCCAGTCCGTTATTGTTCTATTTGTAAATGAAAATTTTCCAACATCTGTTCTCTGTGGCCTAAACTGAATTTTGTGCTTGTGATCCCCCTACTAAAGTACGAAGGTCTACCCAATCGGATGTAGATATCTTTCCAAGCTGGATAACCGGCATACGCTTTGTACAGGGCACAGAGTCTTGCCTTAACTCTCCTAATTTCTAGAGACTCCCATTCAACATTCTTCCTATTCCCTCGGAAAGCAAGTGTATACGCTCTTCTCTGTACTCTATTCAAATATTCCTTTTGGGAATTTCTATAAGGGTCCCAACAAACAACCCCGTATTCCATTAATGGACGAACTAGAGATAAATAAGCTAATTCTCTCGCTTTCGCAGTACTCTTTTTTAGTATTCGGATAGTAAAATGCAAGGACCTCCAGGCTTTCCCTACGACACAGTTTACCTGATTTTCCCAACTCAATTTGCTATCAAAAATTATCCCCAGGTACTTACAAGACACGACTCTTGGAATGTTTTCGTTGCCTAAACGGTATTGAGTTTCATTGTATTTGCGGCCCCTACCAAACGTGATGGTTTTGCTTTTCGCACTATTTATTGTCGTGTCATTTTTTTTCGCCCAAAAATGTAATCTGTCTAGATCACCCTGCAAAATGTCCTCGTCTACATTTGATTGAATATCTCGATATATTATACAGTCATCTGCAAATAGCCGTACCTTTGAATATAAATTATCTGGCAGGTCATTCACAAATGCGAGAAACAGGAGAGGTCCAATAACGCTTCCTTGAGGGATCCCTGAAGTTACTTTAGCTTGAGTCGAAAATTGTTGTCCAGGTGCTAAGGTGTAAGTCCTATGCTAAGGTGTAAGGTGCTTCCCACTGTACGCGAAGTCTCTGTAATGTGAACCAAACGATTGATACTCAGTATCGTGTGATATTGACGCTCGAATCTACGATATAGAGAAACTCATGTAAATTTATCTAAAATGCCATTTTTTAGAATGTGTATCTTGAATTTCGTACACAATTACAATTATTATCATTTCCCATTTTTAATATTTGAGGGATGGAATTCTCAAAGGTGCATATTAAGCAACAAAATACTACTTTTTAATTATAAGCATTTTTTAAAATTTATTAAGTATTTTCTTTGATTCTTATGTAATGAGCTATGTCAAACTGAAGTATTCTTACCGGGCTATTAACCATACTAAGGATTTGGAAATATCATTGAGCTGCAAAGCATATAAATACACATTAAAATATGAAATTGAGAAAGATGATAAACTCACATATGGATTTCCTCTTAAAGGTGATGTTGCTGACCTTACAAAAACATATTTTTCAAAGAATAAAACTACTAATGTCTTTAAAACACCCAAAAATGGCGGTAAACTTAAACATTACGAAACTTGGACATATGTTCCTGAACTTGGACATAGTTTCTTGCATAGTTCAATGTAGAATGACTTTGCTTCTTCAAGAATATAGTACATCATCGACAACAGATCTTTCTTCCATTCAGCAGTGTTACTGTTTTGGCCTTTCCCGACACACATTTCACTTTTCTGTACATCTCTCGTCTTTCCTTTTTTTCAAAATATGAAATTCTTTTCCCAGGAGACTATCTACTCGAGAGGGTATCTACTCGAAAACAGGAGGCTTTTTGTAAAGTACATTTTGTTCTTTGAAACTAAAATGTCTGCCACTGATCCCAAGTCAAAGAAATGTTTGTTTGTTTCCATATGTTTGTTTGTTTCCATATGTAAAAGGTTAAACATTTTCAAGGTCTGCTGGAATAAAGGACTTCATTACTCGTTTACATTTCTCAATAAGAGCAAAATCTCTACAAAACTGTAAATAGCTGTTGCCGCTAACAAGAAAATTGTGCTGAATAGCAACAAAAACAAAAAAGATTCGCAAAGATGATTCAACTATTTTTATTTTTCACACACAGTTATCACTAAACAAATGTAGTTACCTCTATTCTGTTATTCCAAGGTTGAGAATATGTAAAAGACGAGGCTATTTCGTTACTTCTTCTGCTGGCAATACCTTCATGTCATAAACACATAAGAAGTCGGAGTATCACCGAGGTTAACACAAATATTCAAACAGCTCAATTGACGACGATTAACATCTCAGAATGAGTAAGATTATTGAATCTTACTTGTCAGAAAGAGAAATAAGTATGTTTTCACTTAAAACAAACGTATATACTTTGGTGCTAAAATAAACTGATAGTAATTTCATATACAGGAGGTAACAGAAAGTTGTGTTTTAACGATGTATAACTGTGAAATAAATAATACATTTTTTACATATTACAAAAAATTAGAGGATGGGCTGTATCCAGCGGGCGCCGAATCACGTGCTTAGTCTGATGATGCATAGATCTCCCCGCCCCGGCTGTGCCCCCTTGTCCCCTGTCGCTGGACGTAATGCTCTCAGCAGCACACGTGCACGGCGCGGCGCGGCGGCGGCGGCGGCAGCGGCGTATGCAGATATGCCGCATATACATGCTGCCCCGAACAAATTTCCCAACAGGACGTAAAGTTGAGCGGAGTATGTTCGGGAGCGGAGTTACGGACAGATGAAAGCTAATGCCCTGAGCGCGGGGATATTTCTCGGAGTGCCGCCTGCCCTGTCAACGCTACGCGACGGCTCGCTGCTTAGTTAGGAGCTTCTGTAAACTCCGCCGCCGCCACCGCCGACGACGACGACAACGACGACGCTACCGTCTCAGCCGCGGGCCCGTCGTTTCCGCTGTCGCTTCGCCGAAGCACAGTGCGCACTTATTTTATGACGATGGGCAAAATAGTTATTTATGCACCAAAGGCGTTATAAGGGTCCTGCTGGTCAAGCGGCAACAAAAACAAAAGCGGCCTCTGGCACGAGAGCATTTTGTCGCCCAAGATAATTAGAACCAGTTAAGTCCCATGGTACATACATTTTATTTTTTACCTTATGTTAATGATTCAGATTTACTTAATTACTAATTAACTACGTGTTAACTTGACTCGTTTTCTGTTTTCAAATCCACCCCCTTTCATTCGCTCTCATACCTCCATAAGAGAACATATGAGGAGCAAACATTCAAAACGTGACATGTCCTACTATAGAATAGAGTACTACTTAATGTATTGTAAGACATCTCAGATCTTTTCTGGAAATGAAATTCTACGTAAAAAAACAACAGAAGAACTCAATTTGTGCCAAATGGACATGTCACCTTTTGATTGTTTGCTCCTCCTGTAGCATTATTGAACTGTTTTTATTTTTCCTTTGTAACAACGATTCTTGTTCTAAGTAAATATGCAGTATATATCGAGCTCCGTATCGAAGGCAGTAACAAGCACTATAGTATCAGTAAAAAATTATTGTTATATTTATGTTACGCGCGTGAGATAATTGTTGCCTTGAACGATTGAGATTCTTTTTTTACAAATCATCTTCCTTTATAGCAACTCAATTCTTTGTTTCTTCTTTACTATTCGTGGTAAAAACCCCATTTTCGTTCGCTTTCTTCGCGTGCAGAAGTAATTCATTCTTATACGATCGCAGTTTGATACGCAAAACGTATTTTGATACAAAAATGCGCTTTCGTAATTCTCCAGTTATATCGAGAAAATGCAACCAAAACGAAGAAATGAAAAGAAAGTACGGCGGTCGTTAAGGATTTAACGGCCGCTTTTGATTGACCATCCTATCAAATCGAAACGGAGAAAAGAAATTAATGAGTTAGATTAGATTTATTGCTAACTCTGCAAAAACGTTTGGGAACTTGGTGGTGGAATACACTAACTTGACATTACAGAACTTAACAAATATACAAAATTTTACAAAATGTACAAACTTTACAAATTAACATAAACATTTCACTGCGCAAGCTCTCATAGCACTCCATCTCACCACACTTCACTTCACTATACTGCTGATCACTGAGTTTTAATGTGTTTCTTACACACTCGTTTCCCTCAACTTCACAACACTGCACTACACGCCACAGCACGTAATTAATAATAATAATAATAATAATAATAATAATAATAATAATAATAATAATAATAATATTGATATTACAACATACTTTACATAGACTAGTTATTTAATAATATTAAAGATACAATACACTTTGTCTAGCGAAAAATAGTACAATCATCTGCTATTCAAATAAAATATATTTTCAGCACTCGTGAAAGGACACCGATACTGACCTTCATTGATTGGAAAGTGTTTCTGTAAAGTAAACTTTTCCGTATGCGTACAGCAAAAAGTAATGACCACATAAAACGATCGAGCGCTAAAAAATAAACAAGGAACTGGGGCAGTGTGAATCAACATGGTTGTCGCCAAGCATGTTGAGGCTGATCCCAAGATTATACATCTATACTATACGTTACCATAAATTAGCGCTAAAAATAATATATGCAAATCTTAGGAACGTGTATTCTGCGTACTCATATCAAAGTCACGTCTCGTCCGTCAATATTTCATTCGTACGCCAAAGACACACTTTCCGTACCAGTTACTAAAGTCTACTACTCTGCTACAGTAAATAACTACTCATTTATGTGCATGAAAATTCTTAGAAGTTATTTGAAGTATTGGACAGCATTGAACGGGCGATAACACATTTGTATTGACACAACGGTATCGGTTGGTTCTCGTCTATCACCTTGGTTTATTAACTGCAGCGACCCATTTAAATGCTTCATATCGGCCTAATTACGTTAATAACTCTTTTAAGATTTTCATATAAGCAAGGTGTATACCCGAATATGCCCATGATTTGTCGGCACTTACATATGAACGACAAAAGAAAATAAATCTGATAGCGAAACTCACTGAAAGAGAATAGCTGTAGCAGGCGGAAGTTGGCCTTCTGTTAAATATTCTTTCCGCGAGCATAGCTGAAATAGCCCCTTGGGCTACCTCGGCATATTTCGCCAATCCCGAAAAGAATGACTACGACGACTTTCGTGGTGGCTTGCTTTCGTGACTGACGTCCTGTGGCTGTTCTCCAAACTAATTTTCACTACATTTCGGCATTTTTCAGAAACTTCCTGTTGTTAAACTGTTCTCCTCACTGGTTGCAAATAAACTGAGAGAGATTTTGTAGTATTTGAAGCAGTGCAAATGAATAAATAAAAATATTATTTCAAAAGATGGCGTAACGAATAAACGTCTTTGAACTAGTACGATAAATAACGCAACACTTACAAAACTGATTGGTACACCCATTAATTTAGATTTGGATAAAGTTTTAAACCATTATTTGATTCTTGATTGATTGACGATTCCGGGCGCAACAACTGCTAAGGTCATTAGTCCCTAAGTGTAATGTATATTGTTTCCTCGGGAGGTGGGGCAGATTTTCTCCTGCTGGATGGTGAGATTCGGCGCCGACCTGCCTGTCAGCTAGCGGGGTTTTCCCCAACTAGGTATGTCCCACCAGCGGGGCATCGCGACAGCCAGGACAAGCACTAAGCTCACGACTGGTCTCCCGACATTTGTGGTAGTGTAATGCACGTGCGTGTAATTAAGAGGTGAGGACAAGACAAGGAATGGGGCGGAAAGATCGCGCGCGGTCAGTGCCCCTTTTGGTAGGGTATTGCCCCGGCATTCGCCAGGTATTGATCGGATAAATCCGATCACAGTAGGCGGTCGCTAGAATTCTCCTCCAGACAGCTACTGAGTTCGACCTACTATCGAAAATCCTGGCCCTGTCGAGACTCGAACCGAGGACCTCCCAGTCAGAGGCACTGCATTGACATCAGTTGATGCCCTGAGCCACCTCTTCTGATTTAAACATTTAGTGAAAGAGAACTGATAAGTGGGAAAATATTAGAGACCTATGAGTCTACAAGGTACGTGCGAAAGTCAGTGAGGGAATGGGCGAATGGGTTGTGTTCACTAAAGTGGAGAGATTTCTCAGAACAGAATTTTTGTTTGGAATGGAAAAACTCCAGAATTTCATATTGTGCCTTGATCATTTTTCCGTTATTTTATTGTTATAGTATTTTTAGTACTTCATATGAGAACCGTAGAATTTTGAAATGTCAAGTGCGAAGTAAGTTTTCAGATAGTTGTCTCGGAAGAAAATTAAAACGGCGATGCGAGGGAAATGGAAGTTTAGTCTTTTCATGGTCACAGTACCCTAAAATGAAATATAGAGCAGGGTGCGAATGGTTTCTATAGTTTGGGGATGAAAAGTTTTCAACAACTCTTGTTGCAATCTTTTATTCTCAAATAAACTACTGTGTTAAAATGGATTCCGAACAATTAAGAAAACGTGCGCATATAATGGTTGTGAGGCAGCACTGCGGCTGTGCCGACGAGGTCCTATGTGAGATTCTCGAATGTGGCGAATTGTGTAGATATCGTTTCCGTGCCTACCTATGGTCGATTCCAAAGATATACCGAAGCAGTACCTTGAGATGTCAGTGCCGCGCAATTTTCAATGCGATATCATTTCCCAACTAATATCTTTAGAGGTAGATGATTGGGCATATTCCGACACCGATGTGGATAAAGGGCCTGGCGATTACGCAAGTTTCGAATTGGGCTGTAGCGCCTTAAGAAGAATGATGATTGACAAGCGGAAGATATGTCGAGTGTGTGCGTGTGTGTGTGTGTGTGTGAATGAGAAAACGAGGTTCTTTTCTTTATCTCTCTCTCTCGGCGAGAGATAGAGAAAGGTCAAAGAATGCTTTTTTTGTAGCAACACTATAAATCAAATCTATACGGATACAATTAAGTTTTCAATAACTGGGGGGGGGAGGAATTCTAGTTTTCAAATGTTGCGAACCTCACTTTGAGGATACTTTTAATCATCACACAACTATGTGTAATAAAATAGATAGGTAGGGATTCTCGAGTCGAAGAAAAGTGCGCAAATTATATTTCTCCTCCTTATGTCACACACATTTTCTACTGTCGAAAAGAAATTAAATGAATCAAAATTTAAAACAATAAAATGAAAGAAAATTTCACTTCTAACATGACAAGTGTCAGCAAGTGTAATATTAATTACTGTAACAAGCCATTTACCGTAGGAGTAACGAGAGCTTGGAACAGCCTCCCAAAGAACATTAAGCACAGTCTTTCTGTCAATTCTTTTAAGAAGCAATTGAAAGCTCTATTATTTTCCAAAGCGTATAAGTTTCACCTGTAATATTTTTGCCGTACTGTTTACAAAACTCAAACTTACTCTTTACTGATTGTAATGTGATATTATTTGAAATGATTGATGAAAGCTCTTTTATCTAGATGTATTAGTAATTAATTTTTCTTTTACTGTCACTTTTAATTTGGTTGATTTCTTAGTAAAAGGGTGCTCAGGTCCGCTTTTATTAGAAAATGAGGTAATTTAAATGACAAAGAATCAAAATAATATTAAAAATTAACAATATTGAACATGTGTATACAAATTAGGTAGTTTTTTGGAATCTAAACAAAAATTATATTGATTTGTGGGAAATCATTAAACCTTAAAGGCCTTTTCAAAAACTATATTTTTAATTTAATTTCTATTTAACGGTTTTGGACTCGGTCACTTGGACCTTCATTACCAAGTAATCGACGGTTGATTTTAATTATTAAAAATTCTGTAATGTTTATCTACTATTCTTTATTGTATAAATTGTATTTCTTTAGTCTGTGATATCTGCAAGCTTTAAATTTTTATTCATCTTGACATTGTATATAATAATATTTATGTGATTCAAACTGACATGGAAATTGAAAATACTGTAATCTTTGTTCTTATAATTATCAATATCAATATTATCACACTTATATATCAATCTTATCACACTGTTGCAGCCACTGTGTCACTATTTACCATTACACAATTTTTATTCTTATTGTATAAGTTTGCTATTTAATGTTTGCCATTTTTGTATTAACATTGTTTTTTCTAATTCATGTGTGTAGTTTCAGATTTTCTATTTCGTCAATGTTCTCGGCCTTCAGTCGCCATCCTGATTAAGGTTTTCTGGGTTTACTCAATCGCTTAAGCCGTATGCCCGGATGGTCCCTAGTTTGTTCTCCCAGAAGTAAAACAAAAGTTCCTGCCCCCCTCGATCTTCTTCATAGCGTAAGAAGTCATGTAAATATTTAACGTGATTAGGCAGAAGAACCGGTCTAATGGCCTGTGCCTCGCCACTAATAATGACAATTTTATTATTAATTTTATTATTATTATTTAATTCATATTGCAATAACATTACAACTTGAAATTTTGGTTTAAGGAGAAAAATAGTATGGGACATTGGATCGGTTATTTTTGAAATAGCCCAGTCTTCAATCTTTGCGAAAGTGAATCCAATTCCCCATTTGATTCCTAATATTTTCTCATCTATTTCATTATGAGATCGTTGCATATCCGGTGTTGATGAACGATCTAATCAGATGTGGTTCTCTATTTACCTCAAACAGACCGCTTCTCTGGAGATGTCCATTGCCCAACAACGAGCGTTCTATGCTCAGCAGACTACGGCGTGGCCTTGTCGGAACAGCCGATTCATTGAAACAGAAAACACATTTCGGCCGCTAGGATTGGTGAATTTCTCACTGCTGGAAGCCGTGACGTCCCGGACTGTGGCGGGCTGTGGCGGGCTGCTGCCGTGGAGTCAAATGGGGCCGCTTAATGCCGTGGCAGTTCAATGTGCTTGGAGCAGCCGCTTCCTTGTCCGCTGAATTGATCCCGCGCCACCTATAGAGAGGCCTCTCGCAATGCATGGGCCCGTCGCGTCGGCCGCACCGCGCCGCGCCGCGCCGCGCCGTGGAGAGTTGCCAAAGGGGCCAGGGATTGTACCAGGAGAAATAAAAGCAAACGAGCTAATACGGAGAAGACATTTCTTCCATTTATTTCGCTGAACGAGCGTATCTAGCGGTTACTCGGCGTTATTACCCCTTTAACAGTTTTCAGCGAAGAATACGTAATAGATTCTTTTAGGAAGCTGTTGCGGATATTCAAAATACCAAAAACGGATGGGTTTCATAAGCGAAAATACTTATTTTACAATAGACAATACAAACTAGTGCATACTTTATTTTCTCGTGTAATTCTAAACACTAGTGGTGCTAAAGCAGTACGTACTTTTTCCCCCGGATTTTCACACCAAATTACGCGTAGTCTTTAAGGAACAAATTTCATTAAGGGGAAAAAAATCTTTAAAAATTTTAGTTGTAGAAAGACTCCGAAAAAAATTTGAACTTCTGCAAGTTTCGATAAAGAAACGTTTTCAACGAACATGACACCTCTGAAAAAACATGAGACCATTCTCTTAAACGTCCTTCACACAATCCAACAACAAAATTTAATCCAAAACGATGCAGCCATTTTTAAAAAAGATTGGGAAAAAGTCTTAGGGGCTTCATGTAATGAACTCCCAAAATTAAAATATGGGTTTCAAATTTAAGGGTTTGCGGCGTCAGTCAGATGGATTGGGGAATATCAATTTTCGAGAAAATATGCTGAACGGTTTAGCCGCTAGCTTTGTTCACAGACGGACGGATAGATGTACAGACGGATGTCATTCGATTGGTTGGTTGTTTGGTTAGTGATTCCGGGCGCGTCAACAGGTTAGGTCATTAGTCCCGTAAGTGTGGGGCATGTTTATTACTCGCGAGATGGCAGTGATGTTTCCCCGCTGGATTGCGAGATCCAGCGAAGACCTACCGTCCGGCTAGCGGGGTTTCCCGTTGACCAGGACTCTCCCTCCAACGGGGCACAGCCCCAGCCGGGACAAGCTCTAAGCTCCCGACCGTACTCCT
Organism: Teleogryllus occipitalis; assembly: GCA_011170035.1. Lineage (NCBI taxonomy): Eukaryota > Metazoa > Arthropoda > Insecta > Orthoptera > Gryllidae > Teleogryllus > Teleogryllus occipitalis. The sequence continues at coordinate 31,285 of BLKR01003038.1, read as the reverse complement.
GGAATATGTAGTATTGTAGTGTATGTATGTAAGGAGCGAGGATAGAATAGGAAAGGAGAAGGAAGGAAGAGTTCGTTACGGTACTGCTCCGGCATTTGCCTGGTGTTGATCGGAGAAACCACGGAAAACTACCGATCAGAGCAGCCGGCCTCTAGAATTCTCCGCCAGACAGCGACTGAATTCGACCTAGCTGGAAAGTTAGTGTCAAAAATCCTGCCACCATTAGGACTCGAACCTAGGACCTCCCGGTCAGAGGCGCTGCAGTGACATCAGTTGATGTACTGAGCTACTGCTCCCGGTCCGTCATTCAATTTTTCAGTATCAAGGACCCGCAAAACATGGATTCTGGCTACACCACGTGTTAGTTATTTTTTCTAAATTTAGCAACTAGATTTGTCCCCTTTTTCGTTGCCAGAGTCCTGTAATAGAGCTTTTCTGCAGAAAATTCGCCGTTTTTTCGCGCACCATTACATAACTTTCTACTCCGTAGCGAGAAAGTAAAAAGTAACAATGCCTGTAACAACTATCATAAACTTCTTCTGAGTCATTGCATTACATTTCAATAAAACTTTCGTCCAGTTTCTTTTCATCCTGATGAACTTTGAGAATGGTTCCTCACTTTTCTTCCGGGCACTACGGCCCGTGTCACACGAGCGTTGCGTTGATGCGCGATTAGTAACGCGCGTCGTAGATTAACACTGGATCTTATGCGGAACGACCAAAGCGCTCGTGTGTCGTTTCGCATATGACATTCTACGTGACATGCTGCATCGCGCGTTACTTAATTGGCGTCAACGCAACGCTCGTGTACAGGACCCTTAATGTAACATTATCCCCTCTCTCCTTAACATAACTTACAATGCGTACAACTTTTGACGTTCAATAAATAAAAAGAAACTGCTAATTTTTAGAAAAAAGGAAAAATAATTCTATTTTGTTTGATTCAGTTCACAATTTCAATTCAACAATATTCCGTTCACAACTCATCAAAGTAAGGGACATCGGGGCTGGTGGGCACTATATTGTCCATGTAGCTTACATTAGTCCTAGATATGTATTACGTGACTTTCAGGAACTAACGAACTTCCCACAGAAGCCTTGGTATGTTCAGGCAAACGATGGTGCAACCGTGATCTGAAATATGTTTGAGAGCATGGAGAGTTACATTTTTGTAGTTCTTTGATTTTCTTATGAAATACTGAGAAAGTATTTTCTCTCTTTTTCAGCTGAAACCTTCAACCAAGCTCTTGATTTGGTGTATATTTTTTTTTAACTTTTAAGTTCACTTGTCACACTCACATCATTGACTCAATAGCCTTTAATCAAGTAGCCCGTTTGGTGCTGGTTGACACTTTTTAATTGGGATAGTATGGCATGTTGTCAACCAGATTGATCTCCCATATCCACAAAATAAGACAATATTCCCCATATTTTTATTTATACATATGGTAAAAACATTAGTATTGGCCATTCTTCAAAATATTATTTGTAGTTTTCCTAAAATTCTTGGTTTATAACATTTAATTTCTTCTGTCAATATCGATGGTAATTAGCATCTCTCTTTTTGAATAGATCCCTTTCCTAAAAATGGCCAATTTTTAATTTGTTCTACTTGTTATTCATTTATTTCCAAATTCCGATTTTGTTCCATTAGTGGTCACTTAAGCATTGCAAAATTTTGGTAGTTGTCAGATATTTGACTCAGTAGAGGCCACTCGGTCCAACTTAGACGTGTCTAAATAAAGGCCAAGATATTTTATGGGTTTTTAATGAGGGTGCTATTAAACAGTGTTGGGGCAGGATCTAAAAAATAAAAAAAAGATTTTGGCTGCCGTTTTAGTCGGATATATTTTAATTTTGTTTCTGGCTGCCACGTGTCAATATGGCTTACGTAAAACCGAGAATTGATTTTTGTTATGTTTAGAAAGGACCCTGATGAATACATAAACATATCTTCCACATATTCAGCTGCTTCTATATCAATATGTTTTGGCAGATTGACAATGTTGTGTTATGGAGGGGGGATAACCGATAGCTTTAAGGCAGGAATGCTTTGAGTGCATTCGGATTAGAGTGATGGTTATCAACTGTGACGGAAAAAGTTAGCTACTATTGAGCAAACTAGAAATAATTTGAGTAAGGTAGTGCAAAGCAGGTACGTCAAACTGCGCCCGCACGAGCTACTTGCCCGTCTCTGGAGTCCAGTGCTCGTATTTATTTATTTTAAGGCAAAAATAGTTGAAAATTGTGTGACGTGCTATGGGGAGAAGTGAATTCTGCGCACGTTTTCAAAATTCTAAAATACCTACCCCAAGCCATACACGTGAATTTTGAATACAGAAAGACAGTTTTTTGTAAGGATTTTTAATGAAATATTCGATCCGATGTATAATAAAATCTATTTTCAAGGGTAAATCAATTAATCTTGGCTCTTATCCCCCATCATATCCTTCATCAAGGAATATTACACCGTGCCGCGACAACATGGAGAACGATCATTTAAATAACTATATTTCCTACTGAATTATAGAAGACGTACATAGATAATGAAGTTACATTTATGTCCAGAAGCAAAAATGGGCCCATATCTACGTTTTCTCAAAGTATCAGGGGAAGTGGACGAAACAAATGATCGAGATGGGGGTCATTGGCCCAGAAGCTGCGACAAAATACTTGTTACTTGTTGAGAATTATACAGTCCAAATGGTAAATAGTACATGAAATATCACTGTTAAAATTAATGACCTTTTGATGCTCAGTATATTCTCTAATTGTATAGAAACAGTTATGCAGCAGAAACAATTTCACTTTGGATTTAAATTTTTCTATCGAATTTAATTGTTTAATGTTATCTGGCAAAGTATTCTAAAATAATGTACATGTATTGTATGTGAATTTTTTGTAATGAGCTGTTTATATTGTCACCTGATGAATGTGATTTCTACGTCGAGTGTTATAGTAATAGACATCGGCATTTTCTGAAAATATATTCCCGCCCTTAAGCAACTCAATTAAAAAAACACTTATTCGTAAATCAACAGACAAGGTAATGGTAAAATTCCAAGATTAATAAAGAGAGGCTTACAAGAACCACGTAGGTGGGATTTGTTATTATTCGTACAATTCTATTTTGTAATCTAAACGTCTGGGAGCTATAAGATGTATTTTCCCCAGAATATTATGCCATATCTCAGGCGGGAATGAACATTCGCAAAATATACAAAACGAGCTGTAGGTAGGCGGACATAATTTCAAAGAACCCGTAGCATAATGAAATTAATGTTGTGTTCAATTCATTTAAATGGACGTTCCATCTGTGGTTTGATTGAATTGAGAGACTTAAACATTTTGTTTCCATAACATCAGTCAATGGTACACCGTTCATTTTCAATGGAGTACAGAATTGTTTATTTGAAATGGAAAACTGCATTAAAACCGTTTTCTCTTCATTTACTATTAATTTGTTATTGTGGAACCAATTTGAAACACCTGATATTGTACTATTTACGGTTTCTTTATTGCAAAGAATGTTCGTATCATCCGCAAAGAGAACTGTTCTTCTGTTTCGAATCGTCGAGGTCATTTCGTTCACATATAGTAGGAAGAGAATAGGGCCTAAAATCGATCTCTGAGGGACTCCACGTGCAATTGTCAAAGAGTCGGAAAGGAGTGTACATAATGTTCCATCATTCCAGTAAGGTATTTCCACTCTCTGAAATCGTTGTTTAAGATAGGAACATAATGAATCTAGGGCAATACTACGGATTCCATAAAAAGGTAATTTTGAAAGTAAAATGTCATAAAGAAATGGCGTCAAAATCTTTTGAAAGTTCTAAAAATGATCCAATAAATGCTTCGTTTTGATTCAATGATGAGGCGACCTCTTTAAGACACGTACATCGTCCACCTCCTTAACTTGCACGCGACCTTGACATGCCTTGTTTAGAGTGTATTTTTCTTTACATTTATCGTTTAAGGCCTGGTGCCATGTTCAGTTGAACACAGAAGAGATATGTTGAGAAATACTGTCATTGTTTCGTAATATTTTTGAAATTATCCAAGAATATTTTCAGTAATTCTGAGTAATTGGTGGTGCGAAGACACATTTTTGGTGAATCCGGTTACTCAATGGGTATGGCCTTTGTATTATGGAGTGTATTTTAAATATATTCAATTTTTTTCTCTAGTGGTTTAGTGAAGGAAGCAATCTGATTGAATGAAATCTGTTGGTTTGGAGAACGTTGCATTCGTGATTAATTTGCGTACCGTAAGAATAAATTGCATGATTCCATACTTAAGGAAAATAACCTTGCTGAGGCATGAGTTGAAAATATTGAATAAATGTGTAATGGCTGTTGGGAGGCAGTTCTATAATATTAAATTATTAATTTTATTATGCCCAGGGGTCTTAGTAACAGGTAGGATCTAGATTATTTTATTTATTATATTATCTAAAACGTGTGTTGTGTTTTTTCGTGTTGATCATATTCGTTGACTGTTTTGTGGAATGACTATGGTGCGGTATTGTATAATCCAAGATGAATGTAGACGCGAAGTAATTTGGTATCTATTTGGCTATCTGGACCGGCGTATTCCCTGTGAGATTGTCTGGGGGGGGTACTTTTTCTCTTAAAATATTGTTTGTGAAATGCCAAATGGAATTGTGTTAGTGTTCAGTGATTGTTTTATGGTTTTGATAGCTAATTTTTAAATGTTTAAAACAAGGTTGTTTAGCCGGCGTCTTTAGCCGAATTGCTTAACTACGACTCGTCACGGAAGTTAAGCAATTCGAGACAGCATCCAAGGGAATTCATACTTGGATTCGTAGGCAGGAGACCGCCTGTGAACCCCGGTTACTAACGGCGCCGAGCCAGCCTACTTAGCAGAAGGGATAATAGGTCCTGGCTGATTGCGACGTGACGAGACTTATCAAAAAAACTTAAGGGAGAATTACTCCATGCCAGGGGTTCCAATGCTCAAGATATGTTCAGGAAGTAAAAATTAGATTGATCTTCTATAAAAGCATTACATGCTTCAGATGGATAATTAAATTATCATTTTTGAAGCTTCAAAACCTGCTCTTTACAATGAGTTAGGGTTGAAAGAATTTCTAGAAGGTACTTCCTAAATAAAAAAAACAGTAAATATAACAAACTAGCCTCTATATAGAATTTCCATCGTTCATATTTCTATTTCATTCCTTCATAATCGATTTTTTTTCACTCTTCATATTCTCTTTATCCTATTGATTTCTTTGAACCTTCTTCTACCTTGACTTGTTTCTCTCAGCAGTATAATGTTCCTACCTTCATTCTTCTTATCCAACACTTTAGCACATTCTTCATCGAACCATTCTTTCCTTAATCTTTCTCTTGTCCCTAATATTTCCTCAGCACTTTTTGTAAGTACTATCTTTATATTTCTCAACTTCCTTTTAATATCAATATCGTTTGTAGTCTGCAATCACCTACTTATCTCTGATTTAAGGCTACTATTTTTCTTTGGGCCATTCTACGCTTTCCGATTTCACTTCTTCATTTCTGTTCGTTGTTTCATCTGAGTATTGGATAGTTTTTGCATATTACTCGCTTTGATCAATATGTGGCCGCGGTCGCAATTAGGCCCTCTGCAGTTACGTCAAGTAACAGACATAGCGTGTCTCACTCCGACCAGAAAGGAACTATTTAGTTTATTTGGTCACTTTCGGGCGCGTCCCACGTTTCTATGAGGATATTTGCTGTTGAAATAACATTGCATGTGTGTGGGCGTAGGGGGATAAGAGGCGTATTCACCTGGTATTGATCGGAGAGACCATGGAAACAGTTGATAGTTAGATCAGAGTAGGCGGCCGCAAGAATTCCCGTAGAATTCCCCTGGAGTTGAAAATACGCTACCATCGGTTCTCGAATCCTACGACCTCTCTGTCAATGAAGCTGCAGTTGAAGGTCTACGCCAAAATTCGGATTAAGAGTTGGATTGATAGAAAATATTCAGGCATTGCAAACATTACTGATAACACAAACCAGGCAAACTGTATGCATAATTCATGTCCTCCCGTGTCGTGTTGGTTCTAGGAAAGGAACCCTTTGTGAGCGCCGGCGAAGCAGCCGACGAAGCAGCGTGGGAGGCGCAAAGGGCGGCGTGACGGGCCCGCGGGGGCGGCGGCGTGCGGTAATCGCGGCTGACGGCGCCTCCATTACGCACGTGGGTGGGCGGGCGCGCGGGAGCAGGGGCGGAGGAAGGTGCGGGGGCGGACGCGGGGAGGACGCGGGGGAGGACGCGGAGGACGCGGGGGACGCGCGGGGGCGAGCGCGACGGACGCGGGGAGGACGCAGACGGACGCGGGGCGCACGCGGTGGAGGACGCGGGGGACGCAGGGGGACGCGCGGGGGGGACGCGGGGGGCGGACGCGGGAGGACGCGGGGAGGACGCGGGGCGGACGCGAGGGCGGACGCGGGGGGGGAGGACGCAGGGGGCGGACGCGGGGAGCGACGCGACGCGGGGCGCGGGGGAGGACGCGGGGGCGCGGGGCGGACGCGGGGCGGACGCGGGGCGGACGCGGGGGCGGGGACGCGGGGCGCGGACGCGGGCGGACGCGGGGGCGGACGCGGGGCGGACGCGGGGCGGACGCGACGCGGGGGCGGGGGGCGGGGGCGGGGGGGGCGGACGCGGGGGCGGACGCGGGGGCGAACGCGGGGGCGGACGCGGGGGCGGACGCGGGCGGACGCGGGGCGGGCGCGGGGGCGGACGCGGGGCGAGCGCGGGGGGACGCGGGGACGCGGAGGGGACGCGGGGCGGACGCGGGGGCGCGCGGGGGCGGACGCGGGGCGGACGCGGGGCGGACGCGGGGGCGGACGCGGGACGACGCGGGGCGGACGCGGGGCGGACGCGGGGCGACACGTGCGGGGCGCGGACGCGGGGCGGACGCGGGCGGAACGCAGGGGGACGCGGGGTGACGCGGAGGCGGACGCGGGGCGGACGCGGGGGTGATCGCGGGCGGCGGTCGCGGGGCGGACGCAGGATTGGAGTGGGGAGGGCGCGTAAAGGCGGACGCGTAGGCGGGTGCAGGAAGAAAGGCGGACGCGTAGGGGGGTACGGGGAGAGGACACGGGGAACGGGCGGGGAGGCGTGGAGGTGGGCGCGGTGATAGGAGCGAGGGTGGGTGAAGGCGCGGGGGCAGCGTAAGGGCGGACGTGGCGGTCGGAGGCGGACGCTGGGGTGGGGCGGGCAAGAGGAAATGGCATGGGGAGCGGGCGGGTGGGGGGCGTGGAGGCGGGCGCCGGGGCGGAAGCGGGGTGGACGCGAGGGCGAACGCGGGGATGGGGGTGGGGGAGGGCGAAGTGGCAGACGCATGGGTGGGCGCGGGAAGCGGACGCGTAGGCGGGTACGGGGAGAGGGCACGAGGAGCGGGCGGGAGGGCGTGGAGGCAGGCGCGATGATGGGAGCGAGGGTGGTCGCAGGCGCGGGGGTGCGCGGGGGCGAAGGCGGACGCGGGGGTGAAGGCGGACGCGAGGGAGGGGCGGGCACGGGGAAAGATAATGGGGAGCGAGCGGGTGGGGGGCGTGGAGGCGGGCGCGGGGGCGAACGCGGGGTGGACGCGGGGTGGACGCGGGGGGAACGCGGGAGTGGGGGTGGGGGAGGGCGTAGAGGCGGTCGCGTGGGCAGGCGCGTGGAGCGGGCGCGGCGGCGGGTACGGGGAAACGGCACGGGGAGCGGGCGGGGGGGGCGTAGAGGCGGATGCGGTGATGGGAGCAGGGGCGGTGTAGGGGCGGACGCAGGGGTTGAAGGCGGACGCGGGCGCGGGGCGAGCACGGGGAAATGGCATGGGGAGCGGGCGGGGGGGCGTGGCGACGGGCGCAGGTGTGGGCGCGAGGGCGGGCGGGGGGGGCGGGCGCAGGCACAGGCGTGGGGGGCGGCGCGGAGGCAGGCGCGGAGGCGGGCGCGGAGGCGGCGGTTTGACGAGGCTTCCTCGCGTGCGCGCTGCGCCGTTTGTCTTCGGGCGCTAACAGAGCCCGGACACGCACCCCAACCCCACAGCCTCCCCCGCGCGGCTCTCGCACCCTCTCCCCCGGCCCCGTCGCCCCCGTCACGCGCGCCCCCGGCCAGTGGCTCGCAACCCCAGCCACGGAAAAAATACTCTTGTTTGTTGGCTTCCTCAAATTCATTGTTTAACTGCAATAGAAAAAACGTCTGCAATAGCAAAAACGTTGCTGAAGGAAACCACACGAAGTGGTTTTCCAAAATATATAACGCACACTACCCAAGAACAGCCAATATAAATAAAGTAGATACTGTAACACAAACAATCTGCGTGAATACTGAAATAACATGGTATAGTTATAGTGAGTGCCCGGATGTTTAAGACCTAAATGCTTTAGAAATGTGCAAGCATTTATGACCTGAAAAATACGAAAATATGTCCGTATATATGACTAAAAATTTTTAGTTGCATTTTCGTGACCTTCAAAATTATTCTGCTGTTTAAATAACCATTATATTGAAAATATACTTTTAAAATCTAGTACAATCACAACTCACCACTTCTCCTTTGGCGCCACCTGAAAACAGTTCTACCTGCTAAAGTTATTTTTAGAAGCGGTTGACCTTGGAACAAAACTGGACTAATTTAACTAAGACTTACTTCATATCAGGTGCTTTCTAAGGTTTCTACTTCTATTTAGTTTATCGCGTTTACCGTCCAACAATGCATGGGGTGACATAAACGCATGATGTACATTATGTGTAATATAAAATAGTTCAAAATTAAATCGTTAGAATGCGTTTATGACCTGAAAACATTATGTTACAGCTGAGTTACACTATGCAATAAATGGTTAATACCTCTTGCGCTGTTGGAACACCGTCCCTCTCCGAAGGCCCTTTTACTCTCTTAATAATCTAAGAGATCCTTTGGTAGCCAGATGGAGCAAGAGACTAATGAACTTTCCGCGCGGCGCGGGGGGGGGTATCACCGGGCTATGAGGCTATAGCCATCGCGCGCTTTCTGTCAACTAAGTAGAAATTAATGCGCTTTGTCCCGCCGAATATCAAGTAACACCAAGCTTGAAACTGAAACAAGCAATCCTTCGCAGTCGCCGCCAATTGTAGCCCACGCAGGACACGGCCTTTGTTTCTGCTGTGAAACTGAGTGGCTTAAGGTTATCAGTAAGGTTCCCATTCCGGATCTGCTACCTCCACCACAGAGACTTCGATTATGAAATTTGGCGGCGATATTTTCTATTTTTTAAAATTTATTTCTTTCTTTCCGTTCGACTTTCGTCTTTCGGGGATTTTGACGGGTACAATGTTACATACAATGAATTTACTTGGCCAACCTCAGGCAAATGCGGGTCTCGGTATAACCCTTCACTATTTTAAAAATTTCATATTTGTATAACTTGACTTAAGGAAGTTTGCATGTATTATTTAGAAGCGGAGAAGTGTGTTTTGTGGGAAATTGTGGCAAATGATTTTTATGAATTAGGGAGGACGAAACAGGTCTTTGAGGAATCTGGATCTAATGCGTGAAGGATGATGAGCGTTTTGACCGAGATAGGTGATATTTTCTTCAAGCTGTATAGTGTAGGAATTTGTAGCAATGAGGCGCTACATCTTTTTTCCAGGAGGGAATTAATTTCCAGGGCATTGTATTTCCTACGTTCACTATAATCGAGTCTTCCTATGCTTATTTGTAATGTAAGGGAAACGGGACCACTGACTTAAGTTCACCATAACCGAGGATTCACTATATCCGAGTTCGCTATAACCGGAGTCAACTGTATTTTTAAATGTAAACGATGCACGTTTCGTCACAAAATCAATTTGGAATACGGAACTTCTCATGATCAATACTTACCACAAATAAAAAAATGTAACAATTATTGTAAAAATTGTCTGAAGGTTATAGTCATATAAATAGCAAGTGATTTACAGAAAAAAATATTCTATACATTTTCAAATTGATTTCACGAAACAATCAGAGTAAGTAATTACAGAAACTTTTAAAACGACTCAGTTTTGAAACAAAGAAAATAAGTAAACGAAGTGTATAACATCTGTACATCAAGGCAATACATCAGCTTTCACAGTTTCAATGAATGTTTTAGTAAGAGAGTTCCGAATTTGACCCATTTACTATCTAAAGATGTGCACCTGATTAATCAGTATAACATTATACAGATGCATCAAATAAACGTAATAAACATTAAAGGGGAGATGTTCCTATTTAGTTAATGAATATGTGGTGGGAAATTTCATGTGAAGTTCATGTTAAATTTGACCTTCATTGGTAGAGAACTCATCCGGCACTGGTGTTTCGCAGGTTACGTTCTGGCACAAAGTTATTTCATTTAATTGCAAATACGTGTTCAAATAACTGCATGATTTGTCTACCCGTTGTCTACCAATCAAGGGCATATGTGACGTACGCTATGTGATCAAAAGTATCCGGACAGCTGACTGAAACGGACGTATAAGTTCGTGGCACCCTCCATCGGTAATGCTGGAAGCCAATATGGTGTTGGCCCACCCTTAGCCTTTATGACAGCGTTCACTCTCGCAGGTATACTCTCAATCAGATGCTGGAAAATTTCTTGGGGGATGGCAGCCCATTCATCACGGAGTGCTAAACTGAGGAGAGGTATCGATGTCGGTCGGTGCGGTCTGCCCCGAAGACGGCGTTCCAAGACAACCAAAGGTGTTCTAAAGGATTGAATTCGGGACTCTGCGCAAGCCAGTCCATTACAGGGATGTTATTGTCGTGGACCCACTCCGCCACAGGCCGTGCAGTATGAACAGGTGCTCGATTGTGTTGAAAGATGCAATCGCCATCTCCGAAGTGCTCTTCAACAATGGGAAGCAAGAAGGTGCTTACAATATCAATGTAGGCCTGTGCTGTGATAGTGCAACGCACAAGGGCTCCAATCCCCCTCCAGGAAAAACACGCCCACACCATGACACCACCACCTCCGATGCACTGTTAGCACTACACACGCTGGCAGATGACGTTCACCGGGGGTTCGCCATACCCTCACCCTGCCATCGGATCGCCACATCGTGTATCGTGATTCGTCACTCCACACAACGTTTTGCCACTATTCAACCGTGTAATGTTGACACTCCTTACACCAAGCGAGGCAGCGTTTGGCATTTTCGTGCGTGGTGTGGCTTATGAGCAGCCGCTCGGCCATGGAATCCAAGGTTTCTCACCTCACGCCTGTCATGGTACTTGGAGTGGATCCTGATGCAGTTTGGAATTCCTGTGTGATGGTCTGGATAGATGTCTGCCTATTACTCTTTACGGCCCTATTCAAATGTCGGCGGTCTCTGTTAGTTAACAGACGAGGTCGGCCTGTACGCTGTGTAACATGTCCCTTCATGTTTCCACTTCACTATCACATCAGAAACAATGGGCCTAGGAATGTTGGAACAATGGACCTATGGAAATCTCGCGTACAGACTTCGGACAAAAGTGACACCCGATCACCTGACCACGTGCAAAGTCCGTGAGTTCCACGGAGTGTCCCATTCCGCTGTTGCGCGATATGCGACTACTGAGGTCGCCCAGAATGCGGACCCGTAATGACTACCGAGAATGCGGTAGGTGGCAGCACAATGCGCCTAAGATGAAAAACGTATGTTTTGGGGGGGGGGGTGTCCGGATACTTTTGATCACATAGTGTTTGATCACACTACATTTTCTCATTGATTCATTGATTAATAGTGATTCCGGGCGCGTCAACTACATTGGTCATTAGTCCCGTAAGTGTAGTGCCTGTTTTTGCTCGGGAGGTGGCAATGGTCTACCCCCGCTGAATGGCCAGATCCGGCACCGACCTACCGTCGGCTAACGGGTTTTTCCCTAACCAGGTATCTCCCACCAGCGGGGCACCACCCCAGCCGGGACAAGTTCAAAGTCCCCGACCGGTCTCCCGGCGTGTGTGGTAATGTAGTGTATCTTAGTGTATGTGTGTGTGTAAGGGGTGAGGATAGGACAAGGAAGTGGAAGGAAATATTGTGCGCGGTCCGTGGCCCGTTTGTTAGTGTACTGCCCCGGCATTCGCCTTGTGTTGATCGGAGAAACCATCGATCAGAGACGCCGGCCCCTAGACTTCTCCTCCAGACAGCGACTGATTTCGGCATACCTCAAAAGCTAGTGTCGAGAATCCTGCCGCCGTCAGAACTCGAACCTAGGATCACCCGGTCAGAGACGGTGCAGTGCCATCGGTTGATGCACTGAGCCACCGCTCCCGGTCCATTATTTGTGATTGATCGATTGATTATTAGTGTTTCCGGGCGTGTCAACTGATAAAGCAATTAGCCCCGTAACTGTAGTGCATATTTTCTGTTCGGAAGGTGGCGATGATCTTGCCCCCTGGATAGCGAGATCCGGCGTCAACCTAGCGTCGGCTAGGGGGGATTTCCCCACCCAGATGGTATCTCCATCAACGGGGTACCGCCCCAGGCGGAGAAAAAGCTCTAAGCTCCCGACCTATCTCCCGGCATGTGTGGTAATGTAGAGCATGTAACTGTTAGTAAGGGATAGGATATACATTCATTCATTTATACATGCATGTATGTATTTATTAACTTGTTTATTAATCAAAAACAGTAAAATTAAAAAGAGTTCAAAATTTTGAAAGGGATAAATTCTTAGATCCCTACCGTAACCCATATAACAGTCGAATTTGCTACATGTTGAGCTAGTGGCTCACATAGGCAAATCAAATCATGCATGTGGTGGTACTTGCATGATTATTAAAAATTATATTCACTATGTGGCAATCACAGCATACTCCCTTAAAAAATCGACTTTGAAATATCTATTGTAGATTTACCAAACACAGAACTTGGATTTTAAGTAAGTACCATTGCTCCACAGGAAACAAATGTGTTCTTGAAAAATCTTGAAATTGTTCATGTTAAATTTAAAAGATGTAGAAATTGTACAATTATAGTTTGTGATAATTTCAATATAAACTGTATGTTAAAATCAAATGATGGAGTATACAAAAAATGTAGTGTACTTAAGATTTCAACATGTAAACTATTCAACTTAAAACAATTATACATCAACCTACCATAATATCTCAAAAAAAGTAGTATTGCTATTGACCAAATAATAAAACACATAAATATTCACAGCTATCAGTTGTTACATTCAACACAGGCTTTAGTGTCCCTACAGCCCAAATTCTCAAGATAGATATAGAAAAAAATGATCATGGAAATACTTCATACAGAAATCTGGAACTTCTCTCAAGGAAACCTAGACAAATATAAATCTCATAAGTTCAGAAAACTGGGATGAGGTGTACAAACGACAAATTTAACTTGTTCATCAACATATTTCAAAGTCATTTCAATACCCATTTCCCACAGATTCTAAAGCAAATTAAAAATAAAAAAACACAAATTGTGGGTAACTAAAGGAATCAAAATATCATGTGAAAGATAATGCAATATGTTTGAAACAATTCTTCGCAACAAATGTAGTTCTGATTTCATTGCTAACTACAAAACATACAAAAGTATACTGAAGAAAGTAATTAAACAAGCCAAGCTAATAATGAATCATAAATACACAGTCAATGAACTATACAAATCAAAAGCAATGTGGAACATTGTAAAAAATACTCTAAAAACGTTAAACAAAATCATTAAGGACATCGAACTTATATGCAAAAGTAATGTTTAGTGCCAACACACAGGAAATAGCAAACCAAATCAGTAAACATTTCTCAAAACAAGGTAAAAAAATAATTCATCACAACTCTTTAAATAATATAAATATGCATTGAAATGCCCACTCAACAGCAAATGTAAACTCCCTAAATATCACTGAAACATCACCGTTAGAAATACAAAAATTCATAAATCATATGAAAGGATATATGTATCATCATGATATGAAACTAAATTCTACTATAGGACTTTATAATAATAATAATAATAATAATAATAATAATAATAATAATAATAATAATATTTATTGAGTCACAGATACAATTTCAATCGTGTATGACGAGTCAGATATGGCAGAGTGAAGTTACATTTACTGTCCAGAAATCAAAACAAGGGGGACCATCTCAGCATTTGCTCAAAGGATCAAGGGAAACTGGACAAAAAACCCTGATCAAGTTGGTCATTGATCTTACAATACTCAATAATAATAATAATAATAATAATAATAATAATAATAATAATAATAATAATAGTAATAATAATAATAGTAATAATAATAGTAATAATAGTAATAATAACAATTCTAAAATTAGTAATATCAATTATAATAGTAACATCAATTATAATAGTAACAATACTAATAATAAAATACTATTCATTCAGAAATGATTTAACGATATTAATGATGCCTAGTGCATTTAGCAAATTCAGGATGAAGGAAATAGAATTTTGGTTTGGCATTCTCCTTCTACATCAGTCCAACTGCAATTTAACACAGGCAGGATGGGATATGCCAGTTCTTTTTTCTTTGCTTCAACTTGAACAGTCAACATGAAACAGAGAATCAGAGGGATTAGAATTTTTATTTTTGTTTTTTAAGGGAGGTAGTGGTGTGATTTGTGTATTCCTTCACACTCTAGAACATGTTGTTAAGCAGGAAAGCTTTCAATTTACTTTTAAATCTATGTATTGTATTCATATCTTTAATATCATGGTTCAATTTGTTGTAAAGTGTAATGCCCTCTATTAGGGTACTTTTTTGATAAAGTGTAGTTTCAGAATGGGGAACATGTAGGTTATCCTTTTGTCGAGTGTTATAGTTGTGTAATATTCATGACTCTCTCATTAAACATACTGCAACATCAATATAGAACTGTTCACTCACATTTGTAACAAATACTTAACGACAACTGTCTTTCCAGAAAATAAAACACAAAAAAAAAGGTAAGCCACGATTAAATAAGGCAGCACTGACAACCTAATGAGTTAATAGACCCCAATATCCATACTAACTGGATTTTCAAAACTTCTAGAAAAATGTTTCAATGGTGTACTCAAAAATTTTCTCAATTCAAATAATATATTGGCAGAGCCCCATGAATTTAAAAAATGGCAGATCTACAGACACGGTACATTTCCTTTCTAATGGGCATATCTGTTGCTCTGAAGTCAGAAAGAAATTCTCCTTGGTTTGGTTATCACTCTCATTGGCCATAAAATAAAACTGTATAAATAGCCCCATAAAACTGTATAAACAACTTTCCTTGGCTTTCCTATTCACAATAACCTAAACTGGAACTCACACATTACAGATCTAAATAACAAGCTTGCCCAGACATCCCTGAGTCACATTCCAACTTACATACATTATGAACAGTGTACTTTGCAAATGATAATTAATGTCTAAAATATGGAATCATATTCTTCGAAAATTCCTCAGAAAGTATTACCAATTTCATCATCCAAGAAAGAATATTGAGAACAATGACAAACAATCATAAGACTGAGTCTTGCAAACTATTGTCCAAAAAATTAAAAATCACACATGCACATATTTGAAATAATCATCTCCTCAAAAGAGACCCTTATAAAAAAACAATAATTCCACTACTCTAAATGCAGTAGTTCATAATTACGATAGAAGACAAAAAAGAAATCTGAATGTCCCTCAAAGTGCAACGTCACTCAAAAAAAAGTACTTTATAGAAGCCATTACACTATATAACACTCTCTAATAAATATAAAAGCCTAAATTTAATACAGACATTTAAAAATAAACTTGAAAGCTTTCTTTTAAAACCATACATTCTATAGTACTAAAGGATATATAGATCAAAAATATGCATCTCCATTAATATAAATTACTAACAACTTTGTATTCTGTGTTTGACATCCCAAAAATAAATGATGGCCATAACGGATGGACACAGCCCAGGTTCCAAACAATTTCTTTCTCTCTCTTTTTTCATTATTAATTTTATTTTAGACTCCTTGCAGTGCCAATAATCAAATCAATATGCTTTGTAAAGTTTTGTTTTATATTCTTTTTCTATTGCAAATGTCATTAAAATTTTCTGTAATATAAATAGTATCATATTGGTATTTAATTTGTATTTCTGTACTGTATTTAGGTTTTGAAATATCTTGTTGTTCATTGTATAATTATGAAAATACCGTGACTCCTTACGCATGGCTTGTGCTGTACTTATGGGACAAATATGTTATTGTTATAATGTACTGGTACCCTACAATTACACTCACACATATGCATAGGTTACAGTTATATTATGAAGAATTATGTTGTTAGAAATAAATATTAAATATATTGCTTAAATCCACATTTGTGGACATGAATTTTGTTCATCATAGAAATATGAATACCATTATCCATAACAAAATTTTCCTAAAACATGATAAATATTTCATTTTGCATGCTTTAAATTAACACTTATGGGACACTACTTACCACACTACTTATGGAACAAACATGTTATTATTATAATAAAGTACCTACAATGTTCACTTACATTCACACACACACACACACACACACATAATATGTAGAACTACATGGTTAGAAATAAATATGAAATATATTGCTTAAATCCACATTTGTGGAAATGAATTTTATTCATCATAGGAAACTGAATACCATTGTCCAAAACAAAATTGTACCACAAGATAATACACTATTTAATTAGGCTTGCTTCAAATTAACACATAAGATAAATCGTTTGATTACCATTATAAATTAACTTAACACAAGAATAAAACAGTCTGCACTACTCTTCAATTTGAGTAGGTACTAAAATTTAATACTTCGTTGAAAAGTAAACTATCAACATAGGTAACAAAGAATTTCCTTCAAATCAAAAATTATTATGTATTGCTAATGTCCATGCTCTGAGCTTTTAACATTCTCATTTATATATTATCATTTAGCACTCACGGAAATAATGCAGATAGTCACATATCATTGTTTATTATACAATATCACGAATAATATAATTTATGTTCTTAACCAAATAACACAATAAGCTGAATTTCAAATTATGTTGAATCGTTTGATTAAATAAAATAACTAAAATACACACAATAAACACAATAACACACATAATACACAAAAAACACTATATCTACAAAACACCTAAAATAGTCTGCACAACAAACAATTAACTTTCACTCATGGAAATAGTCAAAATAATCACGAATCACTGTTTATTATCAAGTTGATGTCATCAACGCGTCTATGTGAGGTTCAAATTTTAAATTTATCTCATACCCAAGGCCTAAACATTCCTTCAAGTTCCATCCAATAGCTAGCACACTTGCCTTGTTCGAGGAATCTTTAACCCAAATTGCAATTTTGTCGAAACTTCTACGAACGTTAAGCACAGCTCCGCAGACGTCGGCGCTGTTGGTGAATAAACCATCGAGCATGGCTATTAGAGTTCCTTGCCATATCGTGTCGAGAGTTCGTGATCTGTGTCCGCGCGGGAGCTTGATGACCCATCGGCCACCTCGCCGGTTTGCCTTGTCCTCCCACATTGGGACGATTCCCTCTTTAAACACACAATAGTCACTCCCATCCAACAATTGGCTAGCAGGAAGGACAAGTTTCAACATGTTCCAGAATTCTTCAAGGGTACTAAAATTGATCAGAGCGAGCAAAGTATCCGACCATGAGCGAGACCTGTCCCGTTGATGGAACCACAATGTCCAAGAATCTTGTAGAACCAGCTTACCATACTGGAAACGGCGCGATACACTGTTCCATCTGTATTGCTCATGGCGCGATGCATTTTTGCTTCGAATTCTGCTCCAGTTAAACATAGTAATTAACTTTCAGAGGGCACTAACCCGAAATTTCTCACAGTCGGGGATGCTGTTTACAAGATCGTTCGTCTAGCCTCGTAAACAAGGGAGTACGTTCGTGAACTAACAATGAGTATCAAAGCCCCATCAAATCCCAGCAAGTAACAGCGTATCAAAGCCCCATCCAACTAGACTTGCTTTAATGTTGTTGTTTGTTTTTTTTAGTTTTCGACGTGAAATAAATCCAATATCGAAAAGAACTCGTCCGTAACCTTAGAGCCCATATAAAAGCTTCTTTAAAAATCGATTGATGTAGTTCGCCGAAACTCGCAATTGCGAGAAAATACTAATTAGAGAGGAAGTACATAGTTAACGAATATATTAATTCAGTTGTTTTGCGCCATTGTTTACTTACTATCTTCAATTGGTTTTATTTAACATTTTTCAATTAATTCCACAATATACCTGTTTATTACTGTTACATTTATCCCGTACATAAGTATATTGTTAGTATTGATACACATGTCTTTAAGAAAACATTCAAGATGATAAAAAAATATGTGTATTAGTCTACTTCTATATTAGGCCATCTTTCGTACAATGCATTGACATATGTACGTTTTTTTCTGTTTTGGAAGTGAAATTAATCCTAAATTGAAAGGAACTCGGCCGGTTCCCTTTGAACCCATTAAAAAGGTTCTTTTAAAATCAACTGAGGAAGATTATATATCTCTATCACCCAAATTCGCAATTACAATAAAATACATAGTTGAAGAGGAAGTACATAGTTAACGAATATATTAATTCAGATGTTTTATGCCATGTTTATTTCCTACACTCTTCACTTGATTTTATTTTCTATCTTTCAATTAATTCCACAATTGGCCTGTTTATTATGGTTACATTTATCCCAAATCATTAATAATTTTAGAATTGTACATGTATTAAATGCAACATTCACGGTAACGTATATATAATATATATTAAAATTACGTATTTAACTTACAACTAAAACATTAGGCCATTTGTTGTACATTACATGGGCACATATAAGGTCTGAAAATTATTGTTGGTACAAAATAGTTGGAAGTGCTAGCTTCAAAAATAATTTAAACAAGTTTCAACAAAAGACCAGATGATTTCAATTGGAATGCTGAGCATCTTTTAATCATAGCAGGTTGTTCCTAGTAATTTCTGTGTGAATTCTTAAGTGAATCGATCACATTCCAATGTTACTCTCATTCAGCCAACATGTAATAAATCTATTTTAAAATTATTTAATGGTATGTTAAATAATACTTAGTAGGGGGCAGATTTTGATGACATAAAACATGATCAAATAGGAACTTTAAATTTTTACTTTTTATTTTACAATCACCCACCCAGTGTTTTAATGGTTGACTAAAAGAAAAGCAAAAAAATGAAAATTGATTGTATTGTAATCGAGGTTAATTATTGTTTTAGCCTGAAGATGTGCAGAAGCAGTGCTCAGAATGTCGTATCATTTTTATAACGTTGTAAATGTGATTGTATCCAGAAACCAATCCATCCAAATTGAGGCCTTGAAGAAATAAAGTTGGTATTTTTAAAACAATTAAAAGCATTGTGTGAATATTAAACATTTTTATAATTTAATGTTTTTATAATTAAACATTTTTATAATTTTAGTTAAAAAAAACTGAGGGCAAAAAAGAAATAAGTATAATAATAAATTTTGAATGACAAACACAAATTAATGTCAAATTTAGCTAACTACCGGTACAAACAAACAAATATAGAACTTGGGCAGATTCCATGCCATCAGGGAATACAAGGAAATGAAGATGAGGATACGGGAGCTAAAAAAGCCATTAACAAACCTTTAAATAACACATGTTCACCTCCAGAAAAAGCTATATCAAAATTAAAATGAAGAAATTATGATACCCCTACTAGAGAAACAATAAATCAAACAACAGGAATTCATACAATCCATTATTGACTTGTCTCTTACAGTGTCAAAATCAGGAAAGGAAATGTTACGAAAAACAGTTTAAGAATAGGTCTTACAAATCTGACATATTTTCACTTACAGAGAAACTTATTTGAAATGTGTGATGCAACTTCATCAGTCACAAACCTTCTTGTGGAATGTCAAATATTAGAATCAGAAAGAAATCAATCTTAACTGTTCAAAAGTACTAAAGACTCTTTAAATACTAAAGCTGGACCCATACAGACAATATTTTTTCTATAGTTAATTAATAAATAAAATTTTATATAAGGTACAAAATGTAACGCAATGTAAATATAAAATGTAAATGTATTAATGACCAGGTAAATACCGAAGCAGGACGTATAGAGACAATATTTTCCCAATGTTGATTAAAAATATCAGTTTATATAAGGTGTACAATGTAAATATATAATGTAAAATCATAATGAGGTCACTGATGACCATTGCAGTTAAAAAACGACTTCAATAAAATAAAATAAATCAATTGTAACAACAGGTTACATTAAATTTCGGAATCATTTTTATTTATTTTAGGCAGTATACACATATGGAGTGTTGAAAAAATTGTAAATAACTGTCAAATTGTCGCAAATAACTGCAATAATTATATCTCTCTAGTTAATATTCTTCAACATCAAATAAAAACTAATAACTTGTAGGAAAAGTTAAATATTATTAATTTATTAATTATTTGTTTATTTATTTATACATTCACTTGTGCATTACACTTTTGCACATGTCCAGAGGCAAGTCAGGAGCTTAGTGCTTGTCAAGACTGGGGCGGTGTACTTCCTAGGAGACCTTCAGAACGGTAAACCCGCAAGCGAACGAGTAGGTCAGCGTCGGATCTCACATTCTACCGCGGAAACACAGCCACCTCCTTGGATATAACATGCACTACACTTATAGGACCAGTGACTACAGCATATGACGCAACCGCAAACTCAAAACAAATATCACATTCAAAATAAATATCTTCATTCATATGTTTCTTTTTCATGTTCCCTATGATATATGATTCCTTTCAAAAATCCGAGTCATTAAGACTAACTTAAAATGGAAAATTTTCTAATTAATATTGCTATAATATTAAAGACTTTTCCCCTATAGATCACTCACAATTTCCACTTGGAGATCTGGAACAGTTACTTACTCCCTTCCGGCTAAGCAAATTCTTCTTTCGGTTTTTTCTCTGGCCTTCCTGATCCTTTCCTTTCTTTTGTATGGTGTATGATTTTCGGAACTGGCTGTCATTGTTCATTCATTAAATAGATAAATCGTGTGTATTGGAATATGAATTTACCTGTGAATTTTACGTGTCGCATGCGTCGGCAAAGCTACAGCTTGAAAAGTTCGGCACTTGAGTGATCGCTGTTGCCAGTCGTCCGCGATTCTAATATGCTTTATTTCTTATCACTATTTCCCACTAATATATGTTAAAATTTGTGAATCATTCTAATTTCTTCAGCGAACGGGATTCAAATAAGGAGGTGATGGTTCAGACTGGTTGAGTAGTAGTGTGAGAAGCCGTCCTCGCCACAACCATATGGTGAAATCACCACGCCTAATGCAGGATTCGAACCTGCCGCTGGGACATGGATTCAAACCCCCGCACCACCGAGACCGGAAACTGTCTATTATCGAGGTCAATTCCTGTATCCGCAACAGTTCCTTAATTTCATTATTTCGTTCGCCCTTTTATCTGTTCCTGGGTTGTTGGGTTTATTATTCAATCCGATAAGAGCAGCTGCAAATTTCCATTCCCGTCGGCGATACAGCCACGACTCCATGCGGCCCCGGACATCACCCTTGCGTGCGTACAGCTCGCGCCCCTTCCCCTTCCCCTTCCCCGCCCCGCCCCCTGCTTCGCCCTCCCCTCCGCCCTCACAGCTTTCACGACACGCTCGATGCTCTTACCCATCGCACGCGCAGCTCTTTTCATCTTCACCGCCACGACTCCATCACCTCCCCCCTCTCGCCACACCCCGCCCCACCCACCCCACATCCTCGCCTCTTCCCCTCCCCCGTTCATACGCTGTCGCACAGTGGCTCAGACTATACGCACGGTTGCAATAATTCATTAATTTGAGGTTTTACTTGATGTAAACACGATTTCATCCATAACCTAACACTTTATTCTCATGGCGCTGGCTTCAACCTCGACCTCTAGAATCCACGGTGTTTTGACATTTTATTCCAAAGCAGCGACTGTCAGAAACTATGACTTCGCCTTGAAATATTATATAAAACAATACAATCGGAAGATGAATTAAGAATATTGAATTATGCAACACACGGGGAGGAAAATGGATGAGAATGGGGAACCATATTTTCCGACATAAAAGTAACTCTTACCCAGGATGTGTTATAAGTCTGACATTGTGAAGGAACTGAGAACCCTTGAGGAACGTTTCAAGCTATTAGAGGAAAGGAAATTAGTTATTGGGAATATAATATATTATTATTTAGGTACTGTTGGCACATACACCAACGAAAACATTATCGATGGACCCTTATTTTAGAAATTTTAATTTTGGGAATGATTAAATATGTTTCATCATCTTTTAAGTCTTGTTTTATTTGCATGATCCTCTTCTTAAAAATCACTGGATGAAAATTTCAAAAGATAGTTGAAACACTCTAAAGCAGTATCCCTTTTTAACTATCTGTTTTATTTTGCGAGTTTTATATTACCCAGGCCTGAGAAAAAACTTTTTTGAAATGAAAAAACTTTTTTGAAAATTTCAACATTCCCGTTATGTATCTTGAAAGCTGAAATCGAACATGTAAAATATAAATGTCTACTCCTGCACTTTCTTACATGTCAGATATGCAAATCAATATGGGATTTACGGAAGTGAGAACCTTTTCACTAAACATTATTTTGCCGTTGCAAGCAGATTCTTTTAGGTACTACTTACACATGATAGATGTATGTTATATAGTTTGTGCCTTACTTGCTGTAACCACTGAAACAGGGATATGCTTTACGTATCTCAGTTAAATTTCCAAACATTTGAGAAACTAACGTTTATAAAGGGATTTTCATTGAGCTCGACCTACGAAGACTAATGTTAAATGAAAAACTTAGCACCACGATGACAGATTTGGGAACAAAGGACATGGATATAATTTAAAAGTGTGGTCATAGTTCGTTGTAAAAAAATGTTCGTTCAGTTTTATTCAACACAAATCAGCACTCCAATATAAATTAAAAGTTCTTTAAATTTATAAAGTTCACAATAATTTTTAAGAAAGTTTTCATGGATTTTAAATTTGCAGGCCAGCGTTGTTATAAATCGTACAAACAGACGTAAATTTGAGTGCGCATTAGGCAAAACCAATATTATGATCAAGGAGCAAATATTATTATTTTTATTTTTTAACAAGGCAGAAGAAATGCAACAAAACGTACAATGTACTTCACTAAGCTGAATATTTACTTCAATTATTTTGCGAAGTAGGGTAGATTATATTATGTTTGCAGAAAAATAGACCTTTTCATTCCAAGGATGCTTCTCCGGAATTTTATCAAGAAAGTTTATACAGAAAATGAAATATTGTTAATTTTTATTGCATATTAATCCTTATTTACTCGCACTTTGTTTCACCCTATTTTCTTAGAAAAATGAACTCTCAGGCCTGAATAATATTTGGATATACTTTAATTAGTTAGTCTTCTGATCAATTTTTGCAATTGTTGACTTTAAGAATATGTTCGTTGCATGCAAATTTGTTGCACCAATCACTAGTAATTGTAGTAATAATTGTAGTAGTTCGGTTTATTGCTCTTTTGCAAATAACACAGTGATTTCTTCAGTTTGTTGATGGTTATTCTTGGTCATCACGACTTCCAGTTTTTGTAAATTTGTTGACAAGCGGTGTTTTATTCCGCGTTGTAACCTTGTCATTGCCAATGAAAACATCTTTACACTCTAAATCGCTGCTTCAATAATAACTAGCATAATCAAGCTTAGAACACGTGTCATGTTCTCTCTCGCCCACTACTTCTTTCTCAGAATCACTTCATTGCAAATTACGTCCTCTGACGATTCTTCATTAATAATTCACATGTGTGCTTTTCCGATGTATTATTCATCTCTGTATTGTTATTAATGTAAAATAAAAAAATAGTTTAATTACATCAATCAATTTTTAAAATATCCTGTGATAATTAAAACAATATGAAAACTCACATGTTACCCGCGCGATGTACAAAAGTACGCCAACGAACACTTTTGGCTAGCCACTGCAGTAAGTCTTACGCAACTGAGTATCAAGAGGATGCAGTTGAATGCCTTCTGCGAGGTTAGGCCTAATGTCAGATCTCTAGCTGATGTTATCCAACACCTACGGCGATAACAGATCCAGTGGCGTACAAAGTACGTCAGCGCGAGTAACTAAGTATTAAAGTGTATATTTCAGAATTTTTACGTCATAAATGCATATTATGAAAGTGCATATTTCAGAACATTTACGTCAGAAATGCATACTTTTAAAAGCATATTTAAAGATTTTTAGGCCATAAAAATCCTCTCCCTAATTATTACTCTCTGGCCGCTTTCCGTTCATCCCGGACCACTGTGCAGCGTGACGTTGTCTTGCCTCGTTCTCTCCACCACCACTGATCCACGTGACTTCCGCGCCTCCTGTCATTCTGTTTCCCTCTCACCCTCAGCGTTCTCCCCTTGTCCTCGCCTGGCGGCTGCCTCTTAAATGACTGCCATCCTCACCACCGCGCTACCCGATGTTTGCCCCCTCTCTTTATCTGATATTGCATCAGAGACCATAAAAAGTCCCTGATGAGCCAGATAAAAGACAGGAGATTTATTTCTGTAAATCTGTATGCGGAAATGGGCTTTTAAAAGTAATTATTTGTTCAACGATCGGTTCCGGAAGGTACCTTTTCATCATTCACCGGTATTACACCGATTAATGAGAGTGCTGTGGTGGTTCGATAAGTGAACCTAGATATTTTAATTTTTTATCGTAATTTATTTATTTATTTATTTTACGTCAAAAAACAGTTAAAACTGCGTATGACGTGCTATGGGGAACAGTGAATTGTGGCACATTTTCAAAATTCTGTGATCCCTACACTAAGTCATATACTACTTAAATTTTGAAGAAAGAAAAAATCAACTCCCTTGTAATAAAATCTATTTTCATGGCTAAATAAGCAATAAATTTTGGCTCTTATCCATGTTGTCCTTCGGAATAATACTTCCTGCCGCGACAACATGGAAACGATAGTTTGAATAATTGTATTTCCCACTGAATTCTAGAAGACGTGCACAGAAAATGAAGTTACATTTAACAATTTTACAGTTCACTGTAATATTCCCGAAAATAAAATAGATTTTTCATCATTAAACTATTAGTGGTGCTCTATACGTCCTGTACTCGGGGAACATCCATAAACTCGTAGTATAATATAGAAAAAGCAAGTACTAGGTAGCCGACCTGGATGGCCGAGGTGGCTAAGAGGGAGTACCGACTCAGCGCTTCGGTCCGAAGGGTCGCGGGTTCGAGTCCCGCCTTGGGCATGGCTGTTTGTCCCTTGACTTTGTGTGTGTGTTGTCGCGGAGGGCCTCGCGTTTTGCTGACCCCAGATCAGAGGAGCCCGCAAGTGTTTGTCTAGTGTATGGTCGAATATGCGTCCCTTCGGGACGTAAAGGGCAACCGGCTGTCGGCTGGATACAAGCCCTAGGGAAAAAAAGTACTAGGAAGAGATGATTTGCCAAACTTATCCCAGATCCTAATGGTATTGAAGGCAGGCTTCTAACTCAGAGTTCGAGCATCCCAACCCGACCGGGGAATGGAAGTAGCGGTGGGGTGAAATCCATGTCGACATGTGGGTAACGAAAGCACAAGTACAAGCCACAGCGTCACCTACGACAGTCTTAATAACAGATACAAAACGTTTCGAAAGGGGTCAATGGTCAATGGCGTGTCCCAGAAAAATTTTATAATTAAAGGAAAGTTGTATATACCTATCAATATTTCTAATTTCCAATGCGCAAAGAAGATTAAAAAATGGACAGTATTTTCACGCGATAGGTTTCTATGGTTTCCTTACACATCCAGGAACGCAGGAGAAAATACAAAAACATTTAAACAGTTGGAAGTTTCACTGAAAAATGCAAATATTTCATAGTGTTATACCACCTAATCTGATGCTGGGCTTCTACGTTCTGCCACCGGGCAACATCTGCTCAATTATAGAATAACGCTTCTATCTAATCCATCCGTCCGTCCTTTCCCCCCTCCAATCCATCCATTCCATCTATTCATTCCATCCATCCATTCCATTCCATTCCAATCCATTCAAATCCATTCCATTCCATTCCAATCCATTCCATTCCATTCCAATCCATCCCATCCCTCCATCCAATCCATCCCTCCATCCATCCAATCCATCCCTCCATCCATCCAATCCATCCCTCCATCCATCCAAGCCATCCCTCCATCCATCCAAGCCATCCCTCCATCCATCCAAGCCATCCCTCCATCCATCCAAGCCATCCCTCCATCCATCCAATCCATCCCTCCATCCAATCCATCCATTCCATCCATCCATCTATCCATCCATTCCATCCATCCATTCCATCCATCCATTCCATCCATCCATTTCATCCATCCATCTATCCATTCCATCCACCCATTCCATCCATCCATTCCATCCATCCATTCTATCCATCCATCCATTCCGTCCATTCCATCCCTTCATTCCCTCCATTCCAACCGTCCATGCCATCCATCCATCCCATCCTTTCCATCCATCCATTCCATCCATCCATTCCATCCCTCCATCCCATCCCTCCATTCCATCCCTCCATTCCATCCCTCCATTCCATCCCTCCATTCCATCCCTCCATTCCATCCCTCCATTCCATCCCTCCATTCCATCCCTCCATTCCATCCCTCCATTCCATCCCTCCATTCCATCCCTCCATTCCATCCCTCCATTCCATCCCTCCATTCCATCCCTCCATTCCATCCCTCCATTCCAACCCTCCATTCCAACCCTCCATTCCAACCCTCCATTCCAACCCTCCATTCCAACCCTCCATTCCAACCCTCCATTCCAACCCTCCATTCCAACCCTCCATTCCAACCCTCCAACCCTCCATTCCCAACCCTCCCATTCAACCTCCATTCCAACCCTCCATTCCAACCCTCCATTCCAACCCTCATTCAACCTCCATTCCAACTTCCTGTCCATTCCAACTGTCCATTTCCCAACCCTCCATTCCAACCCTCCATTCCAACCCTCCATTCCAACCCTCCATTCCAACCCTCCATTCCAACCCTCCATTCCAACCCTCCATTCCAACCCTCCATGCCATTCGTCCATCCATCCATCCATCCCATCCTTTCCATTCATCCAATCCATTCATTCTATCCATCCAATCCATCCATTCCATCCATTTCATCCATCCATCCATCTAATCCATTCATCTATCCATTCCATTCCATCCGTCCATTCCATCTATCTATATCGACTGAATTCTTGTATTCAGTGCGTCAGTGCTCACGACACAGCTGATGTTACATAACAGCATGTCTCCAAAGAAGAGGCTGCTCGCTATTAAATATTTGCTATTTAGGTGTGTTATGAAACAGCAACTTTATTTATATTATTGACATGTAAATTTGAACAGAATATTTCAATACATTTTTGTACTGGATATAATCAAACATTGGGTCTAAATTCACAAACTTAGAAATTCATGAATTTGGAAACTAATGATACATGTATTTATCAATTCATTACAATAATTTTCGACATGTTTATGTTAAAACATTTTCCGTTTTTAATGTCAGACGTACTACATATTTTCAACATTTTCTGTACTCGCGGTTCTTTCCTGAGGGAGAAGATGATAACGCCCTATTTTTTGAGCAGTTGAACATTCTCTATGTTTCTCCGTTTGCACAACACTTCTCTTCATCGACAGAGAGTACAATAAGCTTTCAACGTGACCAGAGCAGGCCTGTCGGCAAAAGAATGTTGGTGTTTTCACGATGCGATTACGCATGGCGAAGGATTCGCGTTTTCTGTAAACACTCGAGAAGCGTCGAGACACGGAACTATCACTAAGGGTTCAGCAATGTTATAATTATAAAGGTCCTAAAAGATGAAACACTACGTTCTTACCGAAACATATAGAGGCCAAAATCTACGCCGGCATGCGTCGTTGCGCCTCCCCCGTTGGTACGCGACTGTTGATAAAACTTGGTGTATCTTTCATTTTGTTTATTTTATTCATTATAACATTATTCATGTTCATTATATATTTATTCATTATATTATTATTATTATTATTATTATTTATTATTATTATTATTATTCATTTTATTCATAGTCTCGTTTATATTTGTTCATGTTAACTTTAACATTGAATAACATTGTAAACAATCTTTCTAAATGAATAAAATATCTAATAATCTTTTCAAACTTGTTATTGTTACCCATTATATTCAACATGTGTTACGTCACTTCGTGTTCCAAAATATGCAATAGGAATGTCATACACTCTTTTTGTCTGGGATAATAGTAAGGTCTGGAAGTCACCAAAAATGTGCCTTTTCCCACATTAAAGTAATATAATGCTGGGGGAGTGAAGGGTTAAAGGAATTTTTGAACCATATTCCTCTCTCTTTCTTGCATATTAAAGAATTATTCCAAGGATTATCTCGTCAATGATTGACAGATAGTTTCTCTCAATTACATAGGTGGAAAGTAAAAGTGGCAAAAAGTGAAAGTAAATATAAAAGTATAAGGTTGGATAATTTCTGACAAACTGTGACTGAAATTACCATATATTATATTTTCGATCAAAATGACTTCTTACAGTAAAACACAGCATCAAACGAAAAAATTACGTTAATATTCCAACTCCTAAATATCAGTGAATATCCACTACCAGAAGTAATACTTTGTCGTTGTATTTCCTCGTCACATTGAACATCTGAATGCCAAGAACTACATTTTGTACGCCAGTTGTCATAAGCATTTGTAGATTATTGGCCGTAATACACAATGTGTAGGAAAAGTGAATTAATGTTCATTTCTGAATCAATACGTATTCATTGTTTGTGTCTGATGGACAACATTAAAAAACAATAATGATAAAACAATAATTCAATAACAATAAATAAACAACATAAACAAATAATAACTACTCGCAAAAATTAAGGGATATTAAGAAATTCTAAAATGCAATATTTAAAAGAATATGTATTGTTGCTATGTACATTAGTTTAGTAAATAATTATTTTATAAATAAATTACAAAACTAAGTAATAAATAGAATGTGTGTAAGAACATTCAAAAATATTAAAGCAAGAAAAACGAAGAGTTTTAACAATTTTTCAGTCTTAATTATTGTGTTAATAGAGAAACAAAACGATACACAATAAAGATTTTTGTTTCAGACAGTTGCATAATCTTTTGTTGACAGTAATTGCCTTTTTGGCATATTTAAGGTTTGCACTAAAATACTATCGGATATTTTTCTGAGTAAGAGAGAAATGGACGAGCTTATTTTCAATGAGGCATATGCCCATGAAACACAATTTTCTGGGACAGTGTTCACAGTGCTATAATGCATTTCTGTGTAACAGCAGAAACGCAATTTTTGAACCCAATATTCGCAGCGCGATGGAAAATGTGCCAAGTGGGCTGGCACGTAGTGTGAACGCGACTTGTCGCCTTAAAGAAGAGTGCGGCCACGGGACGACACCTCGGTCTCATTCGGCGCGCTGCGATGCCAGCATCATGGCGTCGGGCAGCACGTTATCAGCTGTTTTCCTCATGGTCGCTAGAGCATCAAATTCTTATTGGTCTTGGCCAAGAGTTAAGGAACATTTTTGAAATTGACACATGCCGCAATAAAAACAAAGTGATCTCTCATCACTATTTATATCAAAAGTGAAGTTTCTACATTAAGCATTTGTAATCACAATATCGCAAAACCACTTTATTTAAATACTCCATAAATACTCTTTAATCATTGAAGTAAATTTTACTACATAGCTTAAGAACTTTATTAGGAGACGAGCTATCAGTACTCCGCTATATCGAAGCTCCTTAATGTTAGAAGTGAGTAAATTTTATTTTCAGACTTCAAGACATTCGCTTACTGTAAGAAATCAAATACAATAAAAATATCGAGACTATGCTCATGCTAAATTTGAGAGAGTAGCCGCTAGGAGGTGCTAGGAGGTGATTTGTCGGCACACACGACAGATATATCCATTTGTAAAAATAGATGCTGATGAGTTAGTTTCACTCATTACTAGTATTCAAGAGTTAAGAATAAATTGATACGTAAAATTAGAAAACACACCGGAAACGAAAGTTGCTCACTTTGAAACTAATCTTCGCGAATACTTTTGGCTGCGCCTACTCCATCAGTCGCACGTCTGTCTAGGACAACTGCCTCCGCCTGCCCGCTCCGCCCGCGCGTTCAAGCGCGCAGGTATTTGCGCACGGCCCTTTGTTTGCGGGCGAGTCATCGACTCGCGCAGCGGCTCCCGTGTTGACTCGCCTTTGCGGCGGGGGCCGCCTCTGCTCGCCGCTGCGCGCCGCCTGCGCCGCGCGCAGACACCGCGCCGCCAGCCGCGTCTTCAAATAGGCCGCCCGCGCAGCCCCCGGCCACCCACCCCGTGCGCCGCAGCGGCTGCGCATCAGATCTTGTTAAAATTCCATTAATTAAATGGATGCGCGCGCGGAGGGGAGAGGCGCTTCATAAAATATTTACTCAAAAAGAAACGGCGGCGGCGGCGGCAGCGCGGGTGGCAGCGAGGCTGGGGGCAGGGGAGGCGGAGGCAGCGGAGAGGTCACCGCAGGCTGGAGTGATGGCAGGGGGAACGGGGGAGGAGGCCGAGGCAGTAGATGGGAGCAATAGAACGGGATGGGACTGGGGTGGGTTGGGTGTGGGTCGGAGTGGATGGGACAGCGCCCAGGGTGAGGACTAGAGCTGCGGGATGGTGGCGGAGGAGTACAACAGGGAACGGCCGGGGTGGGCCGGGCTTATGGACGAGATCGAGGGGAGCTGGAACGGGAGCAGCGGGAGGCGCGGGAGAGAGACAGGAAGTGGAGGCGAGGACGGGGTGGTCGGACCGGGACTGAACAAAGGGCAGAGTGAAGTGGAAGATGGGATCTAAAGGGGTTGAGACAGAGGTCGTGAGGGAGCCGGAGGGGGTGGGAGCGGAGGTAGGGTAGAAGCTGGGGTGGGATGTGTGCGGTGGTGAGGAGGCAGTAGGAGCGGGGTGGGAGCGGAGGCGGGATGGGGGCGGAGGCCCGGTGGGAGCGGAGGCGGGGTGGGAGCGGAGGCGGGGTGGGGGCGGAGGCGTGGTGGGTGCGGTGGCGGGGTGGGAGCGGAGGAGGGGTGGGAGCGGAGGCGGGGTTGGGGCGGAGGCGCGGTGGGAGCGGAGGCGGGGTGGGAGCGGAGGCTGGGTGGGAGCGGAGGCGCGGTGGGAGCGGAGGCGGGGTGGGAGGGG